>JANZXV010000008.1:30140951-30166042 GCA_027576455.1 Erythroxylum roigii
CAAACATTGGGAAGAATCGAGGCAAGAGCGGGTTCGTTAGAACAAGCCCGATTCAAACTCGTTCTAATTCCTGGGATCGTAACAGTGACAGAGCAATCTTTTGTGAATTGTTTAAAACCAATATGATATTCAAGCCAATTGAATACAATAATGCCATAACAAACTAAGAAATATCTCATATCAGTTTAACCTAACCTAACAGTTCCAACACAGCTGAGGATTAGCATATATTACATATTCAGTAAGATAATAGAATCATTACTTACAGGCCTAACAGTGATGTTGAATTCATGCTCTTTACCATCCCTAAGTATCCGAAGTAGAGCTGTCTCGTTCGGCTTCTTCATAGAAACCAAATAATCAAAAGTGATCCGCTCTCTGTTTCTGAATGGAACTGCATAAACAAATTGATGTTACCACTGACTAAGATAACAAGGTGATGCTGAAGCTATAGAAACCAGCAGCATAAAGAGAGATACTATGCAACTTAGGTGGTCTCAGCTCACAAAAGCATTATAAGTAAACAAATCTAAGGATATGAAAAACCTATGTAAGTCATATCGGTGGATCGAGAGCAGTAGCTTACATAACAAGCACATTTTCATTTGAAATCGATATGATTGATTCTGCTGTCTATGAAAACGATTATATCCAAGAGAATAAACATAACTCAGCAGATCAGAATTCCAAACTATGATATACATTTGCTGATGAATAAATTACAGATCCTAAACTGCACAACCTTAAATAAAGATTACGAAATAATTACCTGTTCCATCATTTGCTATAGGTACGCCATCAAATGCAAGAATGATGTCATCCTTTTTAAGAAATGTGTTTACATCTGAGAGGGGATTAATTCTACTTACAAGAACTCCTGTCATTTCAGGAAGCATACGAAAGTGCGTTCTTAATTGGACATTTTCAGCTGTCTGACACGACAAACCCAAAGAGCAGAATCCAGTATACCTTCCACTTTCTACCACCCCAGATATGAAATGTTTAATTACAGGAACGGGTATTATATAGCTGAAATTACAAAATCTACATTAATAAAACCACGTGAAAGATGCAAAAGAAAGTCATCATAAAATTGACTTGGACTGTGTTATCGTGATATGTAGTTTTGCTCAAGACTTTACCGTTGTATAATATTGGCAGTCTAAAGAAGCTTCAAAATATAGAACATAATTAAGAGCAAATGGTGAATACTTACCCAATATTCTCAGCACCTGAAAGGTTCTGAAAAGCTACACCAACAACTTTATTGGCCATAACAGCTGGACCACCACTGTTACCCGGATTAATGGCAGCATCGATTTGTATAGCTAATAGTTGGGTAGCACCATGTACATATTGTGTAGGTTCAACTCTTGAGACCACACCTTTAGTAACAGAAATATTGTCTCCGCCTGTAACAAAATAAGAATCATGACATGTTAAAAGTAAAGTCAAGGTGGTCATATCTGAAATGCACATGTCCATAATATGTAATTTAGGTGTGTATACAAGAAAACGCGAATGAAAAAGTTGGTACCTTGAGGGTAGCCAACAACAGCAACAGATTCCTGAAGTAAAGGGATGTCTCCTAGTTCCAAGAAGCTGGTGCCCTTCCAAAATTCCTCACTTTTGACAGTCAAAAGAGCTAGATCACACTCGTGACCAACAGCTTCAACTTCTGCTCGGTATTTGGTGGCAGACCCGTGCTTTCTTACAAGTACAAATGTATAATCAGCCACTACATGTGCATTTGTAAGAATCTTCTTCCCACGGATTAGAAATCCTACATGCTCAAAATTGTTGGAAATTACTGGAAGAATAAGCAATCAAAGAAAAGAATCCGCGACTGATATAGACTAGTATGCACAACGTATCAACAAATAAAATGGGAGCTGATAATATAGAGTGAAGAGGAGATAGTAACCGGAACCAAAGGATTCACGCTGAGACTTGTTTTGCCAGGGAAGTAAATAGTTGGGATTGCTGGTAACGGTGAAGATCTTGACGACAGAGTCCAAAGCTATCGATAAGTCTGTGGCAGAGAAAGAGTAATAAGAACTTTTCTCCGCCTGTGCCTCTGCCTCCTCTGCCTCTGTTTCCGAATGGTATTTGGCAAATTTACTAGTAACTGGGTGTGCATTAGCAACTGCTGCTGCTGCTCTTATTGAACTGGAAAAAAAGACATTCAAATACATAGAAGCGAAGCTTGGTGTTGATGTATTTGAAGGAGAAGGTACAACGCGTCTTTCATTGAAGATAAGGTTTTCGACAAAAGTAGCCTGAGAACACCAGCTTAGCCGCCTCCGCCTCCACGTCCAATGGCTATGCAAATGCACCCATAGCCTCCGTGCTACCAGCATTCTCTGTTTTACTATTGCTCAACTCCTCTCTCTGATGCCAAACGGAAACATCGGAGAGAGAGAAAAATGGAGGCAAGTATGTTTAGGGTTTTATTTTGAGTAGAAATGGCATAGAGAATTGGGCCCCTCTTAACAAAAGTTCGGTTCTTCTCTATTTGAGCTTTTAGCCTTATAAATGGCCCTCCTTCTTTCTCTTCAGCCCAAACTACAAACTTATCCTAATACAGTCGACAGTCCAATCAACCGTGTATAATAATTCCTAAAACAAAAAGCAATGCACAGTTTACTTAAGGTTTTAAAATTAATCTAACTTAATTGAATTTCAGTTCCGTTCAAATTCGAACTGTTTAATTTAAAAACCTATGATCAAGTATCAATTCGGCTCTTTTTTTTTAATAATTACGCTTTTCTGCTCTACTCGTCCCTGTCATCTTCTAAAACACTAGCCAAATATGTCGGTTTGGAATACAAAACAAACGACAACTCCAATTGGTCCGGCCGGCTTAGTTGGTAATCACTCACGACGCCAAATGTAACCCATTGTAATCGCCGTCCTATCGTATCCACGTGGCCCAAAACACACATTCGCTTCCTTCCTCTATTAATTGTGCATATTGCATTGCAGGGAAGGCAATGCAACACTACAAAAATGAAGAAAAGCCGGATTTATCGGAATATTCCTAATCACAAGGACAGAGATGATCATGATCTTCTTCTGTTCAAGGAGTTGAATAAACGTGAAAAAGATCGACTTGCCACTCTTCTTCATCCTCTCTCTGATGACCTCCAGCCCAACCCAGGTACTACTTCATTTTAATTTGTTGTACATCATCTGATCTGCTCCTTTTTTTGAATTAATTCTTTAAATGTAGTGAACAATGCACTCTATAGAATTCCGTCCGGAAGGAAACCGTCTGGTTACGAGTTCTTTGGAGAACACGACAACAAGAATGATTATAACTGGTAGTTTGTTAATTAATCACATTCTTCTTCTTTAATTAATTATCCGTTTCGTTAATTTCACCTTTTGTTTGTGTGTGTGCGTGATCTGAATGAAGGTTGAAGACCCCACCAGCAACTCCTCTCTTCCCTTCTCTAGAAATGGAAGCAGCTGCAAATGCATCAGAGCTAGTCGTCCAACGCCAGTTACCAATTCTCCAACCTGTTTCAAAGGTAGCTAGCTTGCTCTTATGTCTTCTCCAGTTTGAATTGCCAAATACTGTCAAATTGTTTACTTAAATCTGTGAGCAGCTTGCGGGGAAGCTGGAGGGATTAAATGGAAGATCAAAGTCTCCAATTTTATCAGGATCAAACCAAAGATTCATGGGCAATATGTCCTCCAACCGTATTAACAACACCAAAATATTACCAACACTTTCCAAACAGAAGAACCGAAAAGAAATTCAAACAACTTCCCCGATTCTCAGCCTTTCAGGGGATACGGGCACAGGCATAGCACAGCAAGAGTTGATCAGAAGCAATAGGCCGAGAAGTACTAGTAGAGGCTTATCACCGTCGCCTTTGACGATGAGATCAAAAATTGCAGCTCAAATTGCCGACGACACGCCTTCCAATTTATTAAGAACAAATCGAGCAACTTCTGTCACACGAGGGCGTCCTTCAAGCAACATCTTTGATCAAAAAGCAGTTTTGCCAGAAAGGGTGAGATCATCATCTAGAAGGCAATCCTGCTCGCCAAGTGTGACAAGAGGTCGAAAAGAGAGTACTAACAATAGTAGTAGTAATAGCAGCGAAGAAGTTGTAAAAGCAAGAATATCTAATTATAATCAAAATGTTCACCAATTTCTGGGAAGTAGAATGGTAGAAAGGGTGATGAATGCCAGAAAATCATCAGCAGCCGAAGATAGAGCAGCAAAAACAAAGTCATCAGCAGCAGCAGCAACAACTATTGGTACTGGCGTCGGAAACAAGATGATGTCTAAGAGTGCGTTGGACATGCCTACTAAACACATCAATCTTGTAAGCTTATTCGCCCATCCTCTTTTTAATCACTTTGTATTCATTTTATGTGCATGTCGATGTTCCTTACGTGCATTATATGTTAATGCATCAGAATCAGCTCAATCTAAGACGATCTTACATTTAGAACATTAAACAAGAAGATCATTAATAACTATATATATTGTCAACTACATCTTTTAAATTATGCATCCATAGTTGTGATTTAATAATACCACATACATACTTGGTTTTTAATCTTTTTGCTAACGTTTTGATCATATTATAAACCTGTGTGCTTACATAATTATGGCCTAAATCGAACTTTCTATTATTGGTGCAGAGGAGATAAAAGCAGGCTGCAGGATGATGGCAATGCCAATCTCAATGACTTGCAGGCACATATAATAGCCTTGGTACTAACTAAAGTTATATATATATATGGAAATTAAACTGGTTGACAAATGAGAAGAAAAAGTAATGTAATTGTGATAAAGAAGTGTATTTTTATAAGTTGATAATGTTTTGTTAGCTTAATTATATATATTAGAAAGAAATGAAAGCAATTATTTATTGTTCGTTGGTAACAAAATCAAAATGGGTGTTACAGAAAAGATGGGTAAATAATAAGACGACAGAGTGGTAGGAAGGGACAGATGCAGAACCTGAAAGGCTATAAATAAAAGAAGAAAAAGAGGGTACTAGATACAAGTAGTGTACAGAGAGAATGGAGGAAAGGTCATGTCAAAACAACACAACATGCTCCATATCTCTGAAAGACTTCTGAGTAGTAGATAGTAATAATAATATTATTAAGAAGAGAAAAGGCAAAATAATTATAAGAGAACAGCCACAGAGTCACAGACACAGACACACCCTCTACTACTCCTACTACTGTATCTATCTATCTCTCTGTCCCTCTCCCTCACTCTCCTTCTCCTTCAATATTTAATTCACTCACTCCCTCTCTACTCTCTTCCATCCCCTGCCTGCCTGTGCTGTGTCTCTCTCTCATTATCTCTTTATTCTCACCCCCTACTGTATTCGTTCTTGCTTTCACTCCGCCTCCTTAGCCTCTGCTCGTGGGGGACTTTCCCCGCCACCATCGCTTCTGGTGAGACTGAGAAGAGATTAGCTCCTACTACACTACACCAACACAATAATATCATTATTATCTAGTTCCATATATGAATATATATATCTACTAGATCTAGCTTTTTATCATCATCATCATCTTTATATGCCTGTTCTTTGTCATTTGTTTCCGGCGGAGAATTAGAAGCCATGAGAGAAAGCCAAGAAAGATGACAAACTTGCATCAACTTTAATATTATATCTTCTCATATATTAAGCCAATCCCTCTTCATCAACCCATAAAAGACGTTCAGCTATAGTATAGCAACCCCGAAACCAAACCCCCAAAAGTTAGAAACAAAGGGCACGAAGAAACCAGTAAATTTGAGCCAGATATACATGGCGGGACATAAAGTGAGCAAGCTTCAAAGACTTTGAGAGATTCATCCTCTCGGAGACTCGGACTCGGCCCACCACCACCACTACCATCATCGTCATCAATAGTAGTGAAAAAGAAAAAAAGGAAGAAACCGAGGTCACTCATAACCAGTACTAACTACTATTCCTTCTTATACATCCCTTTTTGCTTCAATTCCCTACTAAGTTCAACACATTTTTGTTTTGATGACATTAAGTTCTGGGCACAAAATGACCAAAACTCTCCGTCAGCCCACTCGTATATTCTTTCTTCCCTGAGATCTCTCCTCTTCATCATCAAATCTCTAAAAAGTTTTTGCTTACTTCCATAATTATTCGTATGTTGTGAAAAATTAGATCTAGCTAGGTACTGGCTTATTATTGTATTATGGCATGGAGTTTATCGTCCCCAAGATCTCTGCATAGATAAATCTTTACATTTCCTTTTTCTTTTTTCAAATGAATTATCTCGTATGAAGAAGCGTGCGTGAACTGTTATATATAATTAAGCGAGATCTGCTCCTCCATGACCTTAATTTCTATCGATATACGATAAGTTAAAGTTTGCCACACGAGATCCAATCCACAAACCTCCACCGCTAAATTCTCCCTTATTCTTCTCTTTCCTGTTCCCCTTCTTTACCTTACTAGATTATAATATTTCTAACACTTGTTCCTTTTGTTATCTTTTTCAAGAGCCACCATCTAGGGTTTCTTCTCCAACTACAATCATGAAACTTGTTAGATTGGTAGAGAAAAGGGAATGTTTAACATAATCAGGAGTTGTTTCTCTGCAGGAATAGCTAGTTAGAAGAAATCATTAGTTATGTTTTGACCATGCATTAGAGAAAGGAAAAAGAGAGTAACAATATATAATGTATATCTTATATATATATATATCCTGCAATTAAGGTAATCTTTCCATTTCTCTAAGATTCGCATCTCAAGAATTTCGTCTTGTCAACTTGTTTACTCTTCTTCTCCTCCTTTATCTGTAACTAATTGCGTGTCTTCTTTTCAATCTAATTATTTTCACTAAAAAACAAAATATGCGTGACATGTATATATATATATATATTCACTTGCAAATTTCAATTTTTCTTCTTCGCCAAACCAAAACCCTAATATTAGCTATCGCAGCCACACCTCCATATGTACATATATATGCATATCTTGTCAATATTCTTGTCATAAATTTTGTTTGATAATTTTTGAAGTTCCTATAATTGCTTATCCCTCAACTACAGGGTCGTGTAGAGAGAAACTGAGAAGTGAAAACTTGAAAAACAGAAGCCTGTATTTCACTTTTTCAGTAATGATAGCTTGTAACTGATTATGATGTCATTTCTTTTCTGCAATTGATTTGTTTGCAGAGAGATTTGAAGAGGGTGGATTAGAACATAAATAAATATATACAGATATAGATGGCATCATCGTCGAGTTCTCCATGTGCAGCCTGCAATATCTCTCCTGCAACACCAACTTCGTCAACTACAAATGGATCTGAGCTGTGCCAAGTCTGAACTCTCCAATTCAATTCTTGTTACACATGAATATTTATTTCAATTAATGATATATTCAAAAAATTGATGTATTATTAAATAATTTTATTTCATCGATAATATTTATGATCATTTTAAATATATAATATTTTAATATTTGTTAAATATTAAATTACCAAATAATTAAAAAATTTTGGTGAGAAATTTAACACAAATTACAATTAAAAAAAGGTTATTACAATTCAAATTTATTAAATTATTTTTTCGGGAAAATTTAAAATTTAATAATTAATAATTAAATTTTAATAATTATTAAATTATTCCTATATTCACATAAATTAAAACAAATTAATTAATTATAATTTATCTTTAATCATTATGAACAAAATTTTCCAAAATTATTATAAATAATTTTACTTAATTTATATTAACCAATCTTCGACGTCTTCTTAATCAGACGTCGCAAATAATTAATTTTCTACGATGTCTTCTAGACGTCGTTAGAACTACCACCATTTGTGACGTTTCTTACAGACGTCGCCAAATATCCGCCCCTTTGGTGACGTCTTCCTAAACGTCGAAGAATATCCGCTCCTTACACGACGTCTTCTATCTGCCGTTGTGGATTCTTATTACCTACCCAGCATCTACGACGTCTTTTGCGACGTCTTAATAGATGTCGGAGAAGTGTTTCATTGACGTTTAATGGGTTTCTGCGACGTCAAAAAAACGACGCAGAAGGGTTCCTATTGTTGCAGTGACAGACTCTGCAAGAAAAACAGTTGTATGCTAAGCTGAGCAAGTGTGATTTCTGGCTTTAAGAGGTACCTTTTCTAGGACATGTTGTCTCTTCTCAAAGGTTTAGAGTTGATCCTAGTAAGATAGAATCAATTGTTAACTGGAAGCCACCACAGAATATGAAAGAACTGAGAATTTTTCTGGGTTTGGCTAGTTATTATTGTTGATTTGTGAAGGGGTTCTTGGTGATAGCATCCCCTTTAACTTAACTATTGCAAAAAGGAGTGAAGTATGAATGGTCTGATAGATGTTAGAATAATTTTCATTAACTGAAACGTATGCTTACTGAAGCTCTTGTATTAGTTCAACCTATTTCTGGTAAGGAGTATGTTTTGTTTAGTGATGCATCTAGAAATGGTTTGGGTTGTGTTTTGATGTAGGATGAAAAGGTAGTTGCTTATGCCTCTAGGCAACTAAAGTCACATGAACAGAATTTCCTACCCATGATCTGGAGCTTGCAGCAATAGTGTTTGCCTTGAAAATTTAGCGACACTACTTGTATGGTGAAAGGTGAAGAATTTTCATAGATCATAAGAGTCTGAAGTATCTGCTTACCCAGAAAGAACTCAATATGAGACAACGGCCTTGGTTGGAACTATTTAAAGACTATGATTGTATTGTGGACTACCATCCGGGAAAGGCTAATATCATGGCTAATGCCTTGAGTCGGAAGATCATTTCAACATTATCAATGAAGCAGAGTGAATGGGAACTTGTATCTGATGGAGCTTTAATAGCTCAGTTGAAAGAGAGCTGATGATAAGTTACAACAACTTATCTTGGCTACTCAGGATGATAAACAGCCTGATTTTTCTGTGAAAGGTGATGTTAAATTGTATTATAATGATGAACTGAAGAAAAATTTGTTGTTTGAAGCTTATAATACAGTCTTTACTATGTATCCTAGTGGAAACAAGATGTATCAAGATTTGAAGCAGCATTACTGGTGGTCAAGTATGAAATGAGATGTTGTGGATTATGTAGCTAAATGTCTGACATATCAACAGGTTAAAGCTGAGCACCAGGTCCCATCAGGTTTGTGACATCCTATTTCTATTCCTTAATGGAAATGGGATAACATTACTATGGAATTTGTTACTGGACTTCCTCTCACTCAAAGGATACATGATGTTGTATGGGTGATTATGGATAAGTTTACCAAATCTGGTCACTTTCAGCCTGTTCGTGCTAACTATTCTTTGGATAGGTTTGCAAATCTATATGTGAATGAAATAGTGAGATTGCAAGGAGGATCGCTATCTATTATTTCTGATTGTGATCCTCGATTTACTTCGAGATTCTGGAAAAGTTTGCAAAAGGCTTTGGGTACTCAAGTTAAGTTTAGTACTACTTTCCATCCTCAGAAAAATGGACAATCTGAACAAGTTATATAGATATTAGAAGATATGCTTTAAGGTTATGTGTTAGAGTTTCCAGGAAGTTAGGTTAATTATTTAGCTCTGATCAAGTTTGCTTATGCCTTATCAAGCGTTGTATGGTAGAAGCATTGGTCTTTATGAAATTCGCGATACATTGGTCTTTATGAAATTCTTAAAAGAGTTAGACTAGTAACTTATTAGTTAGCTCTTCCTGAAGAATTGGACAAATTACATGATGTATTACATGTTTCTGTATTGAAAAGATATCGGTCTAATGATAAATATAAGATTCCTGTGTAATAAATTCAAGGACAACCGGATTTGTCTTATGAAGAAGGACCTGTTTTTATATTAGCCAAAGAAGTCAGACAACTTAGGAACAAGCAAATACCTTTGGTGTTAGTACTCTGGCAACACCATGGACTTGAAGAAGCAACATTTGAACCAAAAGAGACCATGAGAGCTCAGTATCCTCAACTATTCTAATCAGATATGAATTTCGAGGATGAAATTCTTTTATGGTAAGAGATTTGTAAGGCCCCAAAATATACCCTAGTTGAAATGATACATGTTCATGAAAGTATATGTGAGATAGGAGTTAAAATTGTGCTATGATTTGAATGTGAAAGGCATATGACTTGAATTTTAGTATTGACGGACTATAGTTAGTAAATTGGAACTAATTGATACCATTAGAGGATTAACTTAATTAAATGTATATTTGGACTAGGAAAGTATCAAGTGTCAAGTGAAGTTGATACATGAAAATTAGTATGACTACACCTATACTTTAAATGACATTTGGCATCATTGGTTGATTGACATGTGGATTGGTTGTGTAGGTTACTAATGGCAGCATCTTAATTAGGCAAATCTCACTACATGCATTAAGACATATGGCTTGATAATTTGAGGACACCTAGCAAAGAAAGAGTTAAATCACTCCAGTTCATTTCGGCAGCCTACTCACTAACTTTTGCTTCTTTCAACTGAAACTACTCACCCCTCTCAACTTTTGGGATTTTTCTTGGTTTTGGATCTTCACTTGCAAATCTTTATGTGTATTGATTGTTTGGAAGGGCTAGTTTGTATTAAGTTCAATGTGTATAATGTATTTTGTTTGTTACTCAACTTGGAATGAAGTATAATGTATATTTGTATGAATTGCTAAAAAGGAAGCTTGATAATGATTTGGTTCGTTTGTACTATTTGTATGGCATCCATATATTCTTCCAGGGGCTATTTAGGTGTTACAGTAATAAACTTGGTATTATGCACATTGCCTTTGCTAATGATCGTATGTTGTTCTTGAGAGGGGATTTTATGTCTATTAAAATTCTTATGGATGTTTTTAGAGATTTGGAAGCGGTCTCAGGACCTTCCAAATCTAATATGTATCTTGCAAGAGTATATGGTAGAGACCGGGAGGATATCATGGAATTGGTTAATTTTCCATTAGGAGAATTCCAGTTTGTTATTTGGGCATTCCATTGACTTCGTTGAAAGTTTCAGTGGCCCAATTCTCCTCTCTAATCGAGACTATTGAGGGTTATATTAATAATTGGAATGTTAAAACGCTCTCTTATGTTAGACACCTTGAGTTGATTAAGGCGGTAATACAAGGAGTACAATCATTCTGGCTCCAAGCATTTCCAATACCTATCACCATCTTAAACAGAATCACCTCTATGTGCAGGTTGTTCTTGTGGGGAGGGAAACATTATAAGGTGGCCTGGGATGATGACAAGGGAAGAAGGTGGCTTGGGTTTAAAAAATTGTAGAGTTTGGAATGTTGCGCTATTGTCAAAGGTTCTTTGGAATATTCCTTCCAAAGTTGACGCTCTTTGGGTCGATGGATACATGAGGTTTTTTTTAAGGGGGAAATTTGTTTGGGATTGGAAACCTTAGAATAGAGATTCACCTTTGATGAAGATGTTTGCCTTTATTAGAGATTCTTTGATGGAAAAACTTGGTGAAAAGGAAATTGTGGTGTGGGCACTTCAGAAGATGTGCATAAATGAAAGACTTTCTTCAAGGAAGGTGTATGAGTTATTACATATGAAGCAAATAAAAAGACTATAGATGCCTTTCATTTGGAAGAACTACATTCCTCCAAAGTTCTCCTTTATTACTTGGCTTGGTTTGCGTAACAGATTGCCAACCAAAGAAAATTTGATGTTTCTAGACATAGATAGAACATGTAGTTTATGTGGAGTTGAGCAGGAGACGGTGGCCCATTTGTTTTTTAGATGTTCATTTTTCAGGTACAGTCTGGGATACAGTTTGAGGATGGCTTGGATTAGCACGAGGGTTGTCTACATTGACTAGTGCTATTAAATGAATCCGTAAAGACTACAATGGACCAAGATTGAGAAGCAAGGCTGCAAGACTGGCATTTTGTTGCACCATCTACACTTTGTGGAAGACAAGAAACGTAGTTATTTTAGACTCTACTTCTTTTACGTTCTTTGATGTAGTATTTAAGATAAAGACTATGATTTATAAGATTTTGTATAGAATGTATCATGAAACTTTGATCACTCTTTGATTTTATTATTGTCGTTGGACTCTTTTGACGTTTTGATTTACTTCTTTTGGTCGGGGTATACCCTAATGGCCTTGTATATAATTTTTTGGTTTAATACTAATTTACCATTTATCCAAAAAAAAAACAAAAGCATAGGCTTTATGAACAAAACAGACTAGGGTCATGAGACAGGTTGATTAAAGTTACTCCAGCAACACTACTATTTCAAACTGTGTCAATAGCAGTATTTTACCTAGATACCCCAAAAATGTTTAGCTTTGTGAATTATGTAATAAAATTCCCTTGAAAATATTTTATCTACTGAAAACAAACAAAGAATTAGTGGTGCCCAATCTGTCCTAGATCTACTATGCTAGGTACCATTCTCTTAGATCCCCATTGACACAAGATCTACAATTTATATAGTCGTTTAGTCACTTTGATACATTTTAAGAAGCTAGTCAACCAGAAGAACAGCTAAAACATAGGGCAAGATTTAAACGTCACCCGTCAACTGTATGTTTCAAGCTTTAGGCACATGTACGTGAATGGAGCCAACAAACTGAACTCTTTGATCATAAAATTCGTGGAACTTGCATGGACAAGAAATAATGGAAGCTTTGACCTGGTTTCTTATTCAGTATAGTGCCCGTCGATTGGCTCTATATACAATATCACTTCCTGATCCTGACCGTCCCTTGTGCACCTCACATGTCTCCATGTGGGCTCTTCCAATTTCTCAAGCGTTTCCCATATATCATTTAATTAAGCCAATAAAATTATTTTACTTTCCTGAAGAAAAGTTGGAAGAGGTACATTGTATACCAAACGCAACATACCATGTGACCTTATTTTGACCCATTCTATCAATCTCTTTGACCAATCAAATCTTTATCTTGCGTCCTGATCAGATGGTTTAAGTTCTTCAAGAAATACTCCTCAACAAGGCTACGCCTTTGGTTTTCTTGGGGTATAATTCGAAATCTTTTACACGCAAATATATGGGTTTTGATGGGATTTTTATGTCACCGTCACATGCCCAAAACATGTTCACATACAACGATAATCTGTTTCTTTTTTCTAGGCTCCGGTCAAATATTCTTTATTTAGTCATTTTAATATTAGGTCAGATGAACTGCTAGCTCAAATTTGCGAGTGGAGCTACAATTTCCGGTTGGTAATGTCTGACCTATATTCTTTCCTTTCATATACAACTTTTCTAATTGCCATTTTAAAATTCGATAATCTATAATAACTATAAATTTAAATGGATAAAGAGAAAACAAAACCAACCTAAGTCAGCACATATATATCTTCCTCCACTCAAATGCAAATTTAGTGTTGGGATGAGAGGAAAAGAATGGACTACACGTATCATGTTTTGCATTGACATAAAATGTTAATTAGTTGCAGGATATATATGCAATTGATGACAACACAAATATAATATTACAAAAGACTAATAATTGCAGGAATGCAATAGATGAAAATATACAAATTTATAAGGCTAATATCAAGGCTACTAATATGAAGGCTAATATTAAGGAAACATTACTATTGACATCGCCCCTCAAATTGATGCTAGATGTCCACAAGCATCAAATTGGAAACTAGATATGGTGTCGTGCAGATGTCATGGATTTAGTAAGCAAATCTGCAGATTGATTTTTAGTAAGAACATGATGAAGTTGGAGAAAGTGATCTTGCACAAGCTCACAAATATAGTGGCAATCCACCTCAATTTCAGGCAATCATGATGGACTAGGATTAGTTGCAATACAAATAGCACTATTATTATCAACATTAAGAGATATATGTTTATCAAATCAAATGCCAAAATCCAATAGAAGTCGACGAAGCCAAACTATTTCTAAACTATCAAATGAGATGGGCTGCTATTCGGCTTCAATTGATGACTTTGCAACTTGATCTTGCTTCTTACATTTCCATAAAATAAGGGATGAGCCAAAAAAAGATACTCCAGCCACCAGTGGAATGCCTTGTATGAAAGCACCCAGCATAATTACCATTAGCAAATGCGATAAGCATAAGCTTCATGGTTGTAAGATATATAAGACTACCAACATAACGCCTATAGAGGGTCAAATCAGAAAATGGTTGTGCTACATCTTTTGTTAATCTAAGATTGAGCTCCATTGGAATAGCACTAGATTAGTTGTCAGTTGACCAATTGGATTAAATCAGCATCATACTTTCACTGTGTTAGATATGTGCCATTCTTTATTTGACAAACCTCCAATCCTAAGAAATAAGACAAATGGCCAAGATTTTTCATGTCGAAGCAAGATGGGAGAATTTCTTCAACTTGTCAATACCTTGTTGATCATCTCCTTTGATAACCATATCGTCAACATAGACTAGCAAAACAATGATGCCATTAGAGGAATGTGAAGTAAGCAATGAATGATCATTAGGACCTTTTTGAAACGCAGTTGATTTAATGGTAGATGGGAGCTTATTAAACCATGCACAGGGAGTTTATACCAAATTAGGATTAAAGAGGGGATCTCCTGGTGGGTTTTTCATGTATACAATCTCTTTCAAGTCTCCGTACGAAAAGGTATTTTTGACATCCATATGATGCAAAGAACATTGTTTAGTGGATGCCACAACTAACAACATTCGAACTGTGGTCATCTTAACCGCTGAAGAAAAGGTCTCCTCATAATCAATACTATATTCTTGCATAAATCCTTGAGTAACTAATCTGGTCTTAAACCTATCGATAGAACCATCAGGTTTGAGTTTTACAATATACACCCATTTACTACTAATCGATGATACATCAAATAAAGTAGGGACTAATTCCTAAGTTTGGTTTGCCTTAAGAACCAAAATTTTCTCTTCCATGGCACTCTTCCAACATGCAATTTCTGCTTCTTGTTTATAACTAGAAGGTATGGAAATGGAATCAAAAGTGCCAAGATAAGCAATGAAAGGACCATACCATTCAGGAGAAGGACCATATCTATCTGGAGGTTTTCCTAAGTTAGAACAGGTTAAACAACATGGCTAAGTAGAGGAGAAAGGGGCACAAATACTAATTTTGGACTTGGTGAACCTTCAAAAGTAGGATTGATTTAAAGCATGGATGATGCAAATACATTTGAACTTAAAAATTCAATTTCTGAATTGCTTTCTAAGTGAGAAGTATCAGGAAATGAAGGCATGAATGACAAAGTTTCGCTAGTAGGATGTGTAGGTGTTTCAAACTGAGATGAAAAATAATATAAAATTTTTTATAATTCACATGACATGAGATGCACATTCTTCTTGCTTAGAGATCATAGAAAAGATAGCCTTTATACTTGTCATTTTAACCAAGAAATACACATTTGGTAGCTTTAGGAGATAATTTGGCCGATTCATGTGGAGGCTTTAAGACAAAAGAAATGTAGCCAAAAACTATAAGTTGAGAATATGTGGGGAATTTTTTATATAAGCAAAACCACGATGTTTTGTTTTAAAGCACATATGTGGGTTGCCAATTGACAAGAAAAACAACTATATATGGCTTCTACCCATAAAACTATGAGGGACATGAGACTCAAGGATGAGGGCATGAGCAATTTCAAGTATATGTCAATTTTTTCCTTCGATGACACCATTTTGTTTTAGGGTTTGGGGTCATGATAGTTGATGTAAAATCCCTTTAATCTGAAAGAATGTTGTAATTAGTTGTGAGAAAGATTTTAATGGTTTTGCCAAATTATGTTTCAATCATGTTAACAAAGGCTTTTGCTACATTGGTAAGCTCAGATTTGTCATTTAAGAAAAATACATAAGTAAAACGTGCATAATGATCAATGAACAAGACAAAGAACCTATATCCCAACCTTGATAAGGATGGTAATGCCCCTCATAAATCAATATGAATGAAATCAAAAGGTGCATCAATATGAGATCAGCTAGGAAGAAAAGTTAATTTGGTAGTCTTACCAAAAGCACAACTTTCACAATTTAATGTCAAAAAGTCACAGTTAACATTTAATCGAAAAGGAGAACACCGAATTGAAATGTGCTTTTAACTCTACTAACATGAGGTTGTTCAACCCATTGAAGCCAATGATACCACTTTTTATTATCCATGACACATTATCGTTTGAAGAAGAAACAACATAACAAAAAGGAGAGTAAAATCTATTATTCTTAGAAGCTTGATTGTGTAAGTCCAAGTGAAACAATCTTCCGTGAGGATGCCCCTTCCTGATAACCCTTCCACTGTGAAGGTATTGTATAGAACAACTAGAAGGAGAAAATTTAACAAAACAATTGTTATCAACCAATTAGCCTATAGAGATTAAATTGGCAGCTAAATTAAAGATGTAGAGGGAATTAGAAAGAGGAAGAAATTTATTCAATGAAAGTGTTCCCATCCCTTTTATTGGTAGTCTTTCACCACTACTAGCAATTACAAATTGATTTGGAGGAAAAAATTGAAGTTTAGAAAATTTGTGTTTATGGTTTGACATATGATTAAACGCGACAAAATCAAGGAACCAAGGAGATGTTTTATCTTTACACGATAAACTAGCAACAAAAAAATCAGAAGAAATAATACTTGGTAGAGTTGGTTATCTACTGCGTGGCTTCTTAAGTGAGGTTTGAGGTACTTTCAGTGAAGCCACTAGTGTCACATTCTTCGCTCGAACTAGCAATGAAAAATGTAGATTGGTTTTATTTATCCTTTTATAAAAGTTGACACTCAAGTTTCACAAGTCCTTTCTTCTCCTAATAGTTGCATTCATTCCTCTTCTTGCAATGAGCTTATATATGTCCGAAACCATTATAGAATCAGCAATGAACTTTGCTAGAGTCTGCACCAAATTGTTTCATTTAGGGCACACCATGCAAAGCTAAGAAAAAAAACATCAACATGATTAGTTTTAGAATCCAAATTAGCTTGAGTAACAAGTCTAGTCTCTTGTGGAAGAAGGCCACCAAAAACTGAATTAGTGTCCATTATGCCTCGATTGATGATGTTGGCCTCAGCATTCTCAAACTCAAGTTTGAGCTTCATGAGGAATTGAAGCACCCTACTCCTGTCTCTTTCTTTCTTCGGTGCCTCATAGGCTGCACCTTCAATAAAACTCAAAGATACCATATCCAATTCGTTCCATAATCCTAATAGTTTAGAATAAAAAAATCTTATGTCTTTATCATCTTAAAAAAGTTTACCAATCTCATACTCAGTTTCAAATTTCCATTGACAACATTAACGAAATTCGAAGAAATAATACAAACTAAGATAGTGAAATTAAAATAACAAGGTTATTAGAAGTTGTGATATATACAAATGATATGTTTAGTGATCAGATTTTGACGAAAGAGGTTTTGAAATTTAAAACTGAGAGCGATCTGTCCGTGGTTTATAGTAAACAAGTAACAATACGTTAAGCAGAACAGTCTTGAAGTTTGGCAAGCTCCAGAAGAGGCAAGTGAGCTGCAGAAGCATAATTCGATTTCTCACATGGCAGGGTTCCAGAAGAGTACCCTGGTCAATTATTTTAATCTGAACGCCTCAGTTTTTCTTTTTTTTTTTTAATAAAAAATGGAAGAACTAGTTATTTTAATAATCTTATAACGATTCAAAGGGTTGCATGTGCTTGTGAATCCAAAATTGAAACGTTATTGCACAGTTTCTTTTAAACAACACATAGTTACGATATAATTATAATTTGGTTACATATGACACAAATACGAGGTATTCGATGATGACGGTTGCAGTAAAATTTAACTTGACATGGAAACAAGATCTTTTGTCCAATTTTATGTGTCTTATTCTGTTCAATAAATCTCAGTCACTTATTTATGTGAGTTCCGCGTAGGTTCTGTATAAATAAATGTGGAATCTATATAAATAAATGGTTGAGATTCATTGGACAGAATAAGATACCATAAAACTGAACAGAAAATCTAAACTCTTGACATGGGACTATAAGACATGATGTTTAGAAATGGTAAAAGGACCCATGATATCTTCTGTATTGTTCCCATCGAACAATACGTACACCGACTATACGCTAATCTCTACATGAATGTAGTTATTACAGATATGCATAAGCAACATTTCTTTCCGGCAGCTGGGAAGTAAGAAGCAAAAGTAGAGTTAGGTTCCTACTTGGTAGCCAGGAAGCAAGAAGCAAAAGTTGAGTTAATTTCCTAGCTTGGTGGCTAGCTAGGAAGCAAGAGGAAAAGTTGAAAAGAGCATGCATGGGTCCTATCCCCCTGGTTTCACTATCAATAGTAGAGCTAAAGATGTATCAATTATGAAACCAACGTTGTCCTTTTCTTCACAGAACAAGATAACACAACCGTCCAATGACCACTGCTAAGTCCCCATTGCCCACACACACACACACACACACGGTACGACACCGGTGTCTCCAAATAAATGATGGACTTATATTTTAGAAATTAACAGAAAATATCAAGTCAAGTAAACCTGGAACGAACTAGCATTACTACATCATCACTATGTATGTATAATTGTATATATAATGACAAAGCCCCAGTGCAGAGTATGAGCCCCATCTCCTATCACACCTCTCTCTATCTATCTCTCTGTGCGTGTGTGTGTTTCTCCTTAGAATTTAGAACCTCCTCTTTCACATAGACAGCAGACGTAGACACATAGAAGTATCATTATCATTGGGCTACAGCTACTTGGTGAATATGGACGATAAGTTTTGGAAGTCATCGTCAAAGAAAGAAGGGTCATCGTCAATTTTTACTAGGAGCTTCTCAACTAAGAGCTCATCGTCAAAGTCCCCTCTTTTGAGGAGCTCTTCTCTCAAATCTTCTTCTCCCAAATGTTCTCTTCCAAGGAGTTTTTCCCAGAAAAACTCTTCCATCACTCGCAAGTGTAGTACCTTGGCCAAAGAACAGAAAGCCAGGTTTTATATTATGAGGCGGTGTGTTGCAATGCTTGTTTGTTGGCACAAACACGGAGATTCCTGAGAGGAAACCAACAATAAGATCTAGGGTTGTACTGCATTTGCACAGAGATCAAGGGGTTAAGTGCATCTGCTCTTGGTTTCTATCTCTCTCTCTCTCTCTCTCCCCCTCTGTTTCTGCCCATCTTTATGAGAGATAAATGTTGGGTATGAGTCAAAATTTGTCTATTAATCGCCGTGAAGAAGAGATCCATGAATCAGATTTGGAGCTTTCTAGCTCCATTTCATTCTGTAATTACAATTTTGAAGTTAGTAAGCAGATCATCACGTATTAAATAGATTTTGAACTCCAGCTATGGTTACATATCTAACTTTTCACTTGTTTCTTTCTCTCGTTCTTTTCTTTTCCTTTCAGATTGAGCTTTATAAGTTTCTGGGTGCTCTTCAGCACCATCTACTCTACAATCCTACCTTTTGATTTCAGGCTATGGTAGATCAATGATACGACTGCCTATTACATCTTATTGGCGATCAGATTTCTAAACTTCACGCATATCTTCTAGTTTGACATGCACTATTGATAGTACCTAAAAAAACGTAAATTGTTCCTTCTTGTCTAGATGAAAGGGACTAACAGCAGTAATAATTACATAACAAATTATTTAATAATTGAAAAAACGTATTCCATTCTAGGTAATATTATGTGTATTAGTATACTCTTAAGGTCACAGAGGGGTATCCTTCAACTTTCTTCCGTATCCCGTCCTCCTACTTTTATGTATCTATAATAAATATTTTTAAAAAGAAAATAGGCCTACAACTGATTTGGCATCCGTGTTCATGTGATTTTTCACATGCATTCTTTCTTTCAGTAGTTCATGTTTTTAGTTGAGCAATCAGGTCCTACTAATCTGTGGCTGTGGTTATGGATGAGCACTTTTATGTAATCCACCTAACATGACTTCTTCACTTTTTAATATGATGTTAGCAGATGAACAAAATCAGTTATAACCTATAATTTGGACTATTAAAAGTGCATTTAAGTTAGTGTCTTTGATTAAATTTAGGGTAGATATGTTGGTTTTGTTCTAGATCTATAAACCTATAAAAACAACAAACAAAATGTTGGGAATGTTCTCTTTAATACATTCTGATATTCAAATTAGAGATAGAAGAGAGATGCCAAATATGTATATGATATTTAATTAGACTTAATAGTGGTCGTGAGAACTTACCTTAGAATGTCAATTTTTATAGCAATCCTTCAAAAGGCATATATGGACTCTAATTATTGTAGTAGAGTTCTGATATGATTTCAATTAGGCAGCTTGATTAGTCTTTGATTAAGATTTTACCTCCATATATGAATAAGTCTTATTTTGATTCAACTTACCTTTTTCAAATAATTAGACACTACAAAAAAATAAGAGAATCTGCGACGTTTTATTGATAAAACGTCGCGAATTGTAAATACCTTTTGTGACGTTTAAAAAACGTCACAAAAGGTTTTAATTTTTTGCAACGTTTATGAAAACGTCATAGATTTATAAGATTTTTTGCGACGTTTTAGTAATAAAACGTCACGAAATAGAATCCACGACGTTTTGTTCAATAAAACGTCGTGGTTGGCGTTAGAGCAAAAATGTTTGATTTTTTTAAAATCCCGCCCCCGACTTCATTTTGCGCTCTGTTCCTTCGTTTTCTTCGTCCTCCAGATGTCCAAAACCTCATCTGTGTTTCCCCCTCTCAAGTTCCCTCTCTAACACAACAATCATGCCATTGTCTCTTCTCCTCATTTTACTCTCTTTAACATTTTCAGATATCTGCAACTCTACGCAGGACTCTCTAAAACTCCCATTGCTCCACAGAACCCCACTTCCTACCCCATTCCAAGTCCTCTCCTCCGACCATTACCGCCTGCATCATCACCACCGCCACTACCGCGCCTCCGTCAAATCCCCCATAATCTCCGGCGCATCCTCCGCCTGGGTCAAGTGCTCCACTTGCAAAAATTGCTCTGACCACCCTCCATCATCTTCCTTCCTAGCTTGACAATTATTGATAGTTTTTTGGACAAGTGGATGGGGTCCATAATGACAGTGGAATCCAGAGCCATACAAACCATGACAGCCACCCTCGTGTATGCACTCTCATTCGTTGAACTAGAACAAGGCACTCGTTCCCGGCGGCGGTGACGGCGGTTTGTGTTTCTTTGTCGAAGCTCGTCTTCGAAAATAAACTTCCGTGAAGCGATTGAAACCCATCTCTAGATATGAACTGTCTATCGGTTTGTTTGCAAAGTTCGGTGCTTTATCTCTTCTTAGCTTCTGCTTATTCGTTATCTGGTCAGTTATCAATCTTCTCTCGTTTATTTTCGTAGCATTTACTGTACTGTACTATCACCCTTAACGACTCATCTTAACGTGTTGTTGTTAATGCTTTGTCCTTGTATGAAAACTTGTGAAGTGGATGAAATGGATGGCGCAGAGAGTAGTCTGTTTAAGGATATATTGAGGGATGAAGCCATAACCAGACTCAATGAGCTTGGAAAGGTATTGAAGTCTAATTTCTTTTTTATCTTTGATTAGGTTGATTTGTCATCTTATGGCATGCTAAGGATTATTGAAACATAGCTAATTGGTTTAAGGTTGGCCAGAATCCTGTTTTACCAGGCTTTTCAAGATCTTCAACACCATTGTTTTAGTTCGTTTCCACTGTTGAGCACTTTGCTTTCTACTTCATTTTTCAACTTGATGACTTAAATTGTTTCTTTGTTTTGGGTTTTTAATCAGTGAATTATAATTGAAAAAAGGGTGGGCTTAAAGCCTTAAACAGTTGTATCATATGCCCTGCGGTACTAATTTACTAGCATTAATTGTTTGGATATCTTGGTTGATGTGCATAAGATTCAAGTAATGCCTTGGAAGTCATGTTTTTCAATACCCAGACCTTTGAATAAAAAAATATGTAGTGTACATTGTTGAGTGTTGATGTAGTTATCTAATTAACAGGTGAGTGATGCTAATGGCTATCTGGAGAGGACATTCATGAGTACAGCTTCACTCAGGGCAGGAAATCTGATTCGTGATTGGATGGAGGATGTTGGGTTGACAACGTTGGTGCTCTTTCTTTTTTGACCCACCCTGAATTTTTGATGCTTGAAGCTCTGAACTGATACCTGTACCAATTCCAGGTGGATGGACTGTATGGGCAATGTACATGGTCGAGTTGAAGGATTGAACTCAAGTGCTGAGGCCTTATTGATTGGTTCTCATTTGGTATCTTCTTTCTTCTGTGTTGTAAACTTCAAATTTGTTTATTTTTTCCCTTTATAATCCACAACTAATGGTTGATAATTCTGATTCTTAAATAGGATACTGTAGTTGATGCTGGGATATGTTCTTAAAGAGAACTCTATTGATATTGGAGAAGAAAGCCTATCCCAGCTTAAGTATGACAGACACTCTGTATGGGGTTATGTTGAGGTAAGCAAGCTAAGAAACTATTATCTTACAAACTATTTTCCAATTTTCGGTACATCACACAAACTGTATCAGCTTCTGTGTTTATAAATCTGCATATTGGATCCTGTATCTTTTATTACTGCAGCTTCATATTGAACAAGGACCTGTACTAGAATGGGTCGGTTTTCCCATTGGTGTTGTTAAGGGAATAGCTGGACAGACAAGGCTGAAGGTACATGATACGGCTTTAGCGTGTTAGTAAACAGCTTGTTTAATTTAGTTGAATCACAATAATTCAACAGCTTTCAGTTTAAGATGTTCTTGAGTTCATAGCATATGTCTGACAAATTTAAAATCTTCAAGGGAAGTACTAGAACAGTGGATCAAAAGTATATTTCTTCCATTTGGTTCATCAAGGGTAGCCCTCCTTTGCAAGATTCTCCAGTGAAGATTGGTTGCTAGTATGTAAATGAAAATGCCTGATCATCCTTGGTTCCAAAGAACATGGAAGAACTTTAGCTGTTTAATTGGAAGTTTTAATTTGTCCAAAAGTTACATGCTTGTACAATCAGTAGTTCATAACGCAGACATGGGAAGTGCAAATGATTGCAGACTTTTCCCTTCTTCAAGTGAATATATTGTGAAATAGATTATTCTCCGCTGTCTTTATTAAAGGAAATGGTAGATTGATTACATGCACATTCCTCTGAATCAAGAACTTCAGTGTTCTTTAATCAACTGCAGTATCTGCAAAACTTTGCAGGTTACAGTCAAAGGTTCACAAGGGCATGCTGGAACAGTTCCGATGTCTTTGCGCCAAGATCCTATGGCTGCAGCAGCTGAACTAATTGTGCTGTTGGAAAGTCTTTGTAAAGATCCTAAAGTTTTTCTGTCATATGATGGACAATGTGCTGATTCCATAGTGGAATCACTTTCCAGCTCACTTGTTTGTACAGTTGGAGAGATATCCACATGGCCAAGTGCAAGTAATGTCATACCGGGCCAGGCAAGATATACGAACATGATCGTTATTATGTCAAGCTCAAATGAAATCCATTACAAACCTAGTAAATCAATCACTACTGTCCAATGACTACGTTACTTTTTAAATGCAGGTAACATTCACTGTGGATCTGCGTGCAATAGATGACATTGGGCGGCAAGCTGTCCTCTATGAACTATCGAATCGGATGTATCAAATATGTGAAAGGCGTTCTGTTCATTGCCACATCGAACACAAGGTGAGACGAACTTTTTCTTGCAATTTTTAGTATGACAAAGTGCAGATCAGTAATACCACCCTTATCTGTTGTTTGGATTTCATCAGCATAACGCAAATGCAGTGATGTGTGACTCTGAGTTAAGTTCACAGCTAAAAGTTGCAGCAAACGCTTCCCTCAAGAGGATGACCGGTGAGATTCAAGACGAAGTTCCTGTGCTAATGAGCGGAGCAGGACACGATGCAATGGCGATGTCTCATTTAACCAAAGTCGGTTCTCCTAAGCGTTGTTAACAGATAATAGAGAGTAAATTACTGATATCTAACTGGTAATGATCTTAATCATTTTGAGCAGGTCGGAATGCTATTCATCCGGTGTCGTGGAGGCGTAAGTCACTCTCCTGCAGAGCATGTATTGGATGATGATGTTTGGGCTGCTGGCTTGGCAGTTCTGTCATTTCTTGAGACTCATATGTAAAATGGATAACTTCTGCTATAAATGTACAGGAACACATTCATTATTTGATGGTACAATAACATAATCTGATGAACCTTTCTTAGCTTAATTTATCTGCATTCTGTAGGCCTGAGGCTGGTTTCACACAAGCCTCTAAGGTTACAAAACCATGGACAACTCTGCTCTTCTGGGATTCATGTGCAGATTCAGAAGCCATGTGTAGATTTTGGGTGAGGTATTGAGAAAAAACAAGAGTTGGATTTTCACTTGACCGCTTAAAACAATATCATTTTAGATCGTTCGTCGAGCCTTCCGAATCAGACTTTGAAGAGGACGACTTTTAAGTTAGGGTTCTATCCCCAAGTCTAATCAAATTAGGCCTGGAAAAAAATAACCTTTCTAATAAATAAGAATAAGGATGAACATTTCTAGACCTCTTCAGGTCTTACATCATCAAAAAATTCTCCATCATATTAACACGTTCGTATTTTAGATCATATTTTCATCTTTGCATTCTAAATAAGAACACATTTTGGCACATGATCATGTACTAATTCCAACAAACATACCTGAACTGGTAGAGATATTGTAAAGCCCTGATCACCATATACTAAAGTTTATCAGTTACGCTAGTGACAACCGTCATAAGAGAAATCTTAGAGTATGTTTGGATGTGGGTGGAGGGATGGAAGAGAATGGAATGGAATGACCCAAATGACTCAGGCCATTATTTGGGAGTTTATTTTGAAACAGGATGGAATGACAATTAATGGCTTTGGAAGCCATCCTTTGCCATTCAAAATCCAATATTTTGTGACCTCCCAAATTAGGAGGTCAGGGATGGAATGACATAGCTTACCTTTCAAACCCTAATTTAATGACAAAAATACCCTCAAAAAATTAGTTAAATTATAACCTCAGTTCAGCAAATACCTACGCGACTACATGTTACTTTGTCCATTGTGTTTCTCCTTCAACTGGCTTCTTCCATTGACGAACGTTTTCCTTCACAGCTATT
>JANZXV010000008.1:30168547-30183825 GCA_027576455.1 Erythroxylum roigii
ATAATACATAAATGCAATATGAATCTCATAATTATAATCTCATTATAATTTCATTTGCAATGTACAATTATCCCATGCACTTTATCATATACATCTAAACATGTACAAGATAAAGAATGCCTTTTAAATAATTTGTCATTAAACTACAACCAAAGCGATTGACTGTAGGGCATAAACCAATAACATGTATTCTAATCACTCTTATTAACCAACAACTTAGATACGGTCTTAAGTTTGGTTAATTAATAGCGTTAAGAACTAAAAAAATTAGTGAGCAAGACAATACATAAACAATATGTAATTAGTCTAGATAAATATCTTTCTTAAAATTTCCAATCCTTAGCATAAAAAATGGTAATCCTATTTGCCACTTTGGATTAACAAAACTGAATGTCAAATCCTACTAATCTAGCTGTAAATTAATTCAATCAATTCCTAGTTGTGCACCCTAGAGATCAATCAATTAAATCATAAAAAGTAACACGAAACACACTTAATTTTAGTCAATGAAATAAACTTTATTCAGAAAATCTCATATATACTAGATGATAACGTTGGTTTCCTTCAACCAAGAAGAAGGATTTAGCTACTCATAATAGTGATGAAACTTGACAGAAAAATAGCAAAACATCTGGTCTCCATCTCTGCCCCCTTTTCAAAAAGAAACAAAAACTCCTGAAAAGCCAATAAAAAACGTGAAAGATATCCCTTCTTTAAGTTATTTTATCATATACACTTCCCATAAAATTAAGTAGCAGATCCCCACAAAAAGAAAACAACTTGATTCCCAAAATAATTATAATCCTAAGTTTATCGAATCTGTTTTTAAATCAGACTCTGCTGATAAACTTTTCCTTTGTACGTGCCCACACTTAGTCAGAAACTTTTCTGTGAGTTGGAAATTCGAATTGCCTTTACTTTTCTTGCATCTTTTATTCAAATTCATCTCCCATATGTTGAAAATCACCTAATAAAAATTAAGAAACAAGTCCATTAATTTTAAATAAAAATTTCAACACATTAAAGAAATTTATACCCAAAGTTAGGTCAAAAATAATAACTTATTGGGCTTTAAGATAACATAGAGTATCATCAGGCTATTCTCTGTTAGACTTGTTCTCATATGGTATGTTCTAATGATAATAAATACACAAGTGAAAATAAGGCTCCTTTTGAAAATGGTCATAAGGTATGAGTTTATGGTCTTTCATGAGTCTATTACCTCTCTTGCATCTATTCTCTAACTAGTTCTTACAATATAATGATTTTTATAGCATAGTCCTTGGGTTGGGTTGATCATTGGTTTAAAGGGCTTTAAGAGTGTTTGTTATTTCGATATTATTTGATGCATCTATAAGTGTAATATCAAAAAAAAATTCAAAAGATTCTGACAAATGATTTAGATTGAATTTAGGGTAGGTCTAGTGGATTGAGCTCAAGTTTATAGGCTTATAAAAGCATCTTCTCAAAGTATTAAGAGTGTTTTCAATGAAGACACTCCTATGCTTAAATTAGTGATAGGGTACTAAGCATGTAGAAAAATCTTTAATTGAACTTAATGATAGTAGTTATGAGAATATTATGTCTCCCTTTTATAAGAAATCATTCAAGAAGTATATTTTAAATCTATCCTAATATAGTTTAGATCCAATTTCTATTGGACAATTTAGTTAGTCCTTGATTATAAGGATTAAACTTGTTAATAAAAATGAATGTTGTCTTAGTTGAACTTACCCCTTTTTAAAATAATTAAAACTCTTAATACTTTATCTTTTTTTTTGTCTCTATTCCAAAAGGTCTTAGCTAACTTTCATATTTATAATTAAGTGAAACAATTATTGAAAGGGTGAACCCTAGAACAATAGGTAAAGTTCTCTTTTTTGTGACCATAAGGTTATAAGTTCAAATCATGGAAACAACCTTTTTATATATATGCAAGGGTAAGAATAAGGTCACAAGTTCAAGTCATGAAAACAACCTCTTTATATATAAACAAGGGTAAGACTGTGTACATCATGACCTTCCCCAGCCCTTACAAAGCGGGGAGCTTTGTGTACTAAGTATGTTGACTTTGAAAATTTGTGGGACATTGCTAAAGATTATAGTGAACCAAAAAATGATATCTTTCAAGTTATTGTAAAGTGAAATATTTGAGGAACATTTTAGTTAATAATTTCTCAACTAAAACATAAGTAAGATGTAGTAGATAGAGAGAATATATTGACCAGTACTGTAATCTTATTGACCTCAGGTAAGAAGACATCAAACTCTTCGCCAATACAAAAATTACATCGTTATTTTTCCTTTTATTTTCGGGTATGGAGATCTTTTTCTGGTAGAAAAAATTAGAGTAGCCTCTTTACCAAAATACTAGAAAACAAGATCATAACTTAAAAGAGTCACCAATGAGCAGGAAGAAAATAAGAATTAAAGAGGCAAAGCCAAGACACTCTTGAATGAGGTTGGTCAACATCTTGGAAGATCGGACGGAGGAGGAGGGAGCTTCTGGTTAGGGAGTTTTCCATCCAACACAATCCAAGCCATCCTTAGACCCCAGCTCAAATGCACGTCAAAGTGGCAGTGCATTAGCCATACTCCTGAATCACGCAAATTTTCATCGATGATTTGTTAGACAAAATGGCATTAATTAATTCTGTAGCTGATCTCTTGTAAAATATGTTATATGAGAAAGTGTGTTAGATTCCACTCTACGTTTTTAACCATAGATTACCTAATGAATCACAGTCACATACTAAATCAATTACCTGGATTATCTGCCTGAAAACGGATAGTAAGCCAACCTCCAGAAGGAACACCTACAGTGTTCCTTTCAACAGGATCAACAAGATTGTAATTTTTGGGGTCATTTTTAGGATCAAAGTTTCCAAATCCCTGACCAACAACAAAGAAGTTAAAGCCATGAAGATGAAGAGGGTGGCTCTCAGCCCCCAAGATGCTGGTATCCTGAAGCACCACCTCCACGCTAGTGTTAAAACTTAGCACCACAACTTTGGTTCCATTGGTTACAAACGTCTTGTTTGGTGCAGTCCCAGTGTAGTTAAAAGGATTAATAGGGAAACTTGGAAAATCAGTGGTATAAACCCCATTGGACTTGCCAAAGAAGTAGGACTGGAGGAGTGCTGTTGAAGGAAGGGGAAAGGAAATGTTGTTTATAGAAGCTGCAAATTTTGTGCCATTAGGACCTTGGCATGTCTGATTTTTTGGGCACGGGCTGTTTCCGAGACCTACAGTGAAGAAAAAGTGCTGGTCTACTTTTCTGGGCACTTTAGCTGGGAATTGAGCGCTATTCAGGCTGCGAAACTTGCTGCTCAAGTTGGCGACGAAACTTGTTGCGTTGAAGGCAGGCAAGATGGGCCTTAAAGGTGGGCGATTTTTCAATTTGGTCGATGAGGAACTTGAGCTTTCGTACTCCAGAATCCCAGCAATAGTTGTGTTGTCAAATGTGCCTTGGCCGGTGAAATATGGCCTAGCTAACATGTAAAATGTAGCATTTGGAGTGGTGGGTTTGGTTTTAAGGAGTACATTTGTGGTCTGACCTGGTGCGAGGAGCACAATGTTGGTGGTGAAAGGTTTAACATAATTGGCATCGGCTTCTACAACGGTGAAGGTGTGGTTGGCTATGCTAAAGAAAAGATCGTCATTAAGTGCAGCATTGATCAATCGTATAAGGTATGTCTTCCCAGGCTTTACCTTTAATTTGTATGTATCTGCTAAGGCACAAGCTCAAGATTAATGTCAAGACGAAAATCTTTGATTTGGAGAAATATTAATATTAGAAAAAGCTTGAGTGACCAAATGATAAGTACCTTTTGCAGAGCAGTTGTACAATGGGCCTGGAAGTCCGTTTAGGGTGTAAGCCTCAGAGACATTTGGGCCAGCTCCGGTCTGTAAAGCTTGATTAATGATTGCATCTGGATCACTCTTAAACCACTCTCCTGTAGTTCCCATTTTTTTTTTATTAATGCAAATGATTAGCTTCTGTATATAGCAAATAAAGAAGAAGCCAGAGAAGGTTATGTGGATTTGATAAGTAAATACCAAGCATAATGGTTACTTCCTTGTAAGGTTTGGCAAATGGGTAAGAAGCATTGTGGCTGGGGAGAATGATGAGTGGTCCATAAAGAGTAGCTCTAAGCCACGAAATGTGAGCATGCCAGAAAAGAGTCCCTCTTTGCCCTGTAATCGTGAAGTTGTAGACATAACTCTGATTCTTTTGAATAGGGCACTGTGTGATGTACGATGGCCCATCTGCCCATCCACTCTGAAGCTGTCGAATCCCATGCCTGTTCAATTGCCAAGACATGATAAAGAATCCTTAACCAATCAGCACACGATGAATGAATATTGTAAATTGATCTGAATGATAGGTTTCCATACCAATGGATGCTAACATTTTTGGCCACATGATTGACGACCTTTACCACTAGACGGTCTCCCTCTCTTGCAATGACGCGAGGCCCTGGGAACTTGCCGTTGACTGTCACAATGCTGGTCGTTTGGCACAATCTGGTAACATTCTTCATTTCAATCTGCAAGAAGGTGACAGTGTATAAGATCATAACTATATATATAACATAGGTTATCATTCATAAATGCTATTGATGCGTGTTCCATGATATGTACTCATTTAGTTGTATAGCTAAATGCATGCAATGCAAACTACGTACGTTGAAGTTGTAGTGCCTGGTAGTGCCTGCATGCTTTGCATTAGCTAAATCAGGGAAGGCCGAGAGGCAGCTTGCGGCAAGGATGACTGCCACAACAACTGGTGATGTGAGAAAAGAGGAAGCAGTAGCCATTTGTTATATGCAGGAAATGGGGAAAGTAATATACATATATCAGATGAATCCTGAACTTGGTTCCTCAGCACTGCCAGTGAGGTTGTTTTTATAGCTAGAGCTGTGGTTCGGTTTGGTTTGATAATGGAAAGAAGAGGATTACCAACTGTTGGCCCCTGGGCATTTTGGAGTGTAATCAAAGTCAATCAGTTCATTAACCTATATTCCTTTCCACGCTGTGCAGAACAACTCTTATCCTCAAGGCATACTCAAGAGTAATATATCGCCTATTATTTAATTAGTCTCCGCTAGTGCTTGGTACTTACAAGCTTCTCTCAGGAATGACAATGAAAGAAACACTAATGTAGCTTCCATTCTGAATCATGGGAAACTTAAACAGATTACAAGACATATTTTAAAACAAAAAACTACAACAAATCCGCCAACCAGAGCTCCTAGAAGCACCATGATCAGCTCTTCATTCACTAAACCTAAACTCCATCTGTTTGACTCAGCTTCTTGACGATTTTATATATATATATATTTCTAGGCCATTTTAAAAACAAATTGTTGAGACTCTTCTTAAAATGTCATTTCTATATAATTTGGTATAAATATGAAAGAATGTATAATTTTGTTTAATTTTTAACTGATAAAAAGAGCAGTAAAAGGGGATGTAATACCTATTTCGATATAGCATATGTAAATTTAGAGATTACTGAAGGATTAATATGTGAAAGCTAAATCCGTTAGTCTTGGTGAGCAAGAGACAACACAAAGATTATCCCAACTGTCAAAGAACTTGACGCTCCTATCAAGTATATCTAGAGTTCATGTAAATCAATGTCATCAAAGAATTTGGTTGGTGATAGCATATATCTCAACCTAACAGAGTACAGTACCCATTGTTGGTCCAAGGAGACTCCCAAGCCAAGGTAGAGAAGGACACTCGACCCACCTTATTTTCTTCCAAGCAAAAAAAGAATGATAGTGATTAGGTCGTTTAAAATTAGTTAGGTCTTTATATTGTAAATAACGAAACTAATCACCAACAGCTTCGTCCTGAAGCAGCAACAACAAACTCAGATTTCCTCCTATGTTACACCATATCCTAGTAACTTCCATATTTGTAGGTACACCAACTACTCTATCCCCTTGTCGGGTACTCTCCTATACCTTTCTGATATCTTGGGTTCTGCATGTTTTTTTCTTTTCGGTCATGATTCAGATTGGTTGACTTGTTAAAATATCGGAGGTTTGACCGAATGTTAGGATTACAAAACTTACGTTAACGAGAGGGCCAAAGTGTGATAGACACTCAGACTGAGTAACTAATATATGGATTTTATAACTATGCTTACCTAAACTTTATAATGTTAACTTTTTTTTAAAGTCTTTGAAACATAACTTAAGCATTTGAAATATTATCGAGTCTGGCCTTTTCTCTGGTACGTCCATGACTCTTAACATGGATTCACATTTGCCAGTTCACAATACTCATAATCCAATAGTCAAGCTTACGCTTAATTTTGATAAATGCCATATCTCTTCATCACTTGGAAGGATATATATGGTTCAATACCTCAATGGCTCAATGCTTCAAATTGCATGTCTAAATTATACTTCCATATTTTAAAGATTTTTTTCTTTGATATAGTTAATATAGTTATGCTATATTTTAACATTCTCTTTTTTTCCTTGATTACAAAATAATCATAAAATTAAAGGGTATAACTTCAATTGCACCAAAAAAAATCTAAAAATTCAACACAAATAACTTTATATGAAAAAAATAAAAAAGTGAGTTATGGCGACAATATATTATTTTTGCATCATATACTTCCTTTCATATATATTAGAACATTTGTAACTCACCACGCTAGGTCAAAAAATAAATATATAAACATATTTCATCGTAATCAATAATTATATTTTGTAGACTTTCTTGTTAAACATCAAAACATAAATGTGTATATTATTAAGAACAGTAAATTATTAATGAAGAATCAGAAACATATAAATGAGTATAGAGTGCTAGTATTATCATTAACAAATGTTATTCAATAGTATAACCACGATCCATTATATGCATATATTCCTTAAATATCTTTGGCTACAAGCTCTTAGTTATCAATTATGTTATTATCAAATTAGTACTAAAATACTCAAAAGATACTCTTTGTTTCTAATCTTCCTACTTAACAACAAAATATTTTTATTTTTGTATGTTTGGTACCTTTTGAATATTTTTTATTCTTGAAAAAAATTGTTGTAAAATTATCACAATAAAATTTCAATAGTTTGATAATAATGTCGACAACCTAAAGTCTTGAAATAAATTATTACAACCACAATGCATGAACCATGACTTTAAAACATGTCACAAACTCTACTTCTATAGTAATTTGTTGGTTAATACAAGTTAATTTAAGCCATCCCCTCCATTCTCTTAAAAAATCAGTTTTTTTTTACTATTTATAGTTAATTAGGTTCTGATGTCCTTCCCAAATGGGAACGAAGCTAGATTCCCCTTTGAAGCTCATGCTTATTACTCTGGATTTTGGCTTTAACTTTTCTCCACTCCTTAGATCTTTCCCAACCTCTCTCTTAGAACCTAATTCTTCTATTCAACTTTTAGCTTCCTTTCTGACCCCCTTCTCCTCCTTTACATCCCCCTATTAATAGTAAGCTTCCTCGTACTTTAGAGATTTTAGCTTCCATTCTTCTAACCTTATAGGACAATATATTTAACATGCTAACATATATGTTTATCCCCAAACGAGTTCCTGCCTCTCCATTCTTTCTCTGTTAAAGGTCTTATAGAAGATTTACCTGCTCTTGGCTTTGTAAAAAGGACATATATTTGGGAAATATATCATGCTCTAAAAATAAAGACTAGGTCAAACTCTTGTTAAACATAAAATGATGAAAATTCCTATTTGGATAAATTTTCACAATATTCCTTTTGAATATTGAACTACCATTGGGTTAAGCTATTTGGAAAGTGCTATTGGTAAGCTAATTCGCCTTAATCTATGAAATTAGAGAGAATTGGGTGTGTGAGAGTTTGTTTAAAAGTAGAACCAGAGAAAGATCTCCCTAAGATACTTATGCCCTATTTGGTTGACTAGAATAAGTATTCTATTACTGATGTATTCTTGATAATTATTCCTTTATTTGGTTAGAGAAAAACACATAAAATAACTATTCCTAGGTTTAACTATTTTTTCACTTTGGGGAATAGCTAAATACATCATCTCTCTTGTCTTTACCTATTCCGCACACGTCAGGAATAAACATCATGAGTTGAGGATAGAAATATCCTTGCAAAACTTCACCCTTCATGCTATCATCTTCACGCTCTCATCTCTCTCGCTCTTCACGCTCTCGTCTTTTCTCCAACATTTCTTTGTCATTTGGATTGATTAGGTTATTTTTCTTGTAAACCCAACTTTGGCACTTTTTTTTGTAGTTTTTGCTATAAATGTGGTTTTTTGGCTTACCTCAATAGCCAATTAGCTTTTGTGATGCTTATTTGGCCTTCCCGTCTCTTCCAATCAACTTTACCAAGTTTTCTTTTGGAATTTATCAGCTTCTAAAGAGTATTTTCCTAGTATCTGTGTGAATCTTTCTATTTAATGAAGGGTTATAACAGCTTGCTTATTCCCCCTTTATGGTAGTCACGAAGTTAGGTCAACTTGTTTAAATGTGTTTGCATCAACTTATTTAAAGTTGGAGTGAAAAATCATTTAAACTACTTGGGATTTTTTAATTGCTAATTGATATGATTGAAGGGTGTCTACGTTATTTAGATGGTATGAACATGGGTTGAAGAATATAAAGGTGTCTGTGTTATTTAGATGATATGAACATAGATTGAAGGGTGTTTGCATTATCTAGGTGGTATGAACATGAGTTAAAGTTGGGTGCTAATTGATATGATTAAAGGTTATTGGTTATGCAATTTTTTGCTCTCTTATATTCATTTTTTCTACTAATCAATTTTTAGAAAAAAAATGGTCTTTAGTATTGGTAAAGTTGGAGTGAAAATCATCTGAACTACTTCACGTGTAGGGCTATTGAGCAAGTTTTAATCCTATAAAATCCTCAATATTGCAGTGTAGTATATGAGCTATCAATCCCATAAGAAATTAGTGAACTAATTGAATCGTAATTAGTCTACGGTCTAAAAGTGTAATTAAAATGAAAATAAATACTAAACAGGAAAGTAAACAATCGAATATGAAGTGATTGAAATGATAATTCTAAATTAACGCAAGAAATCAAATTTGAGCACCACCAATTGACAATTGAAATTCAAACAAGGAAGATTAACAAATTATGAGAAAGGGGATTTATCCTATTATTACTGCTAACTTAGTCACTTTTGTATTAATTCGGTGTCGATCCTAGAATTTCAAAGAGTTGATTAGTCTCTCGAGTTGTAATCACTAATCCCTTAATCATAAACCGTAATTAAGTTGAATTATCGAACATGTAATCTCTCAATTAACAAAACAACCCACAAGTTCTTAAGCATTCCAATAAACTTCTGGGTCCTCACATGAGATCTCTCTCCGTATAATTACTGATTTGATTATTTCCGTGCTCTATTAGATTGTTTAACTGTTATTAACCAACCTAATCATTTTACATTCAGTTCACTCTCTCGATTTATTACCGACACATGCAATTACAACAAATAATCACAACACCTAACAACATTAACAACAAAAACAACTAGATTAACACTGAATCAAGTATAAATCCCTAAAAGAAGTTAGAACATCCTTGAACTAAGATTCATCACCGAAGGCTCTGCTTTCTAGGTCATTTCTCTTATCTTATGTAGCCTTTTTCTAATTGAGGTAAAAACTAGGTTTTACTCAGGTCCAAAAGTCCAAAATAACCTATGAAAAATTAAGTTCTGAAGGTCTACATCTGTCCTCGTGCAAGCCACGACCGTGGCCTGCACCTACTAAAAGAGTCTCTGTCATTATCGTGGCCTTGAGTCCTCCACTGAGCTTCCTCCAAATCTTCTCAATTCTTCAATATCTGATCTCAAACATGAACAAACACATCAAGGCACCTCAAACACATAAAATTAAAGTCGAACCTACATAACGCTCAAAACACAAATATCTAACCAGCTAACATAATTCTAAACCTACACATGCGTGAATAAATTAATTAACAACTAAAAACATACAAAATGACTATTATAACATCTTGCAACCTACAACTATCAAGGGCCAAGTTGAAGTTGAAATTGTTAGCCATTCTGTTTAAAAAGTGTCAGCCTATAGCTTCATTTAGCTTAAGGAAGTTATTATATCCTTAATACTCTTGATAGCTAAAAGGAGCCTATATAGGAATGTCATATTCATATTAATTATTTGTTCCCAGATAGATTTCCATTAGAGTAAAAACTAGAAGAGGAAACCGCTAGTAGTTAAAATTGCTTGTAAATGAATTTAGCCATTGGCAAATTTTTATTTCTTTCAATAGGCTATAAATGGTATGCATGTAGTTATATTAATAGAGATTGTTTAGAATTTCAGCACATCTACATGTCTTCTCAATGTTGTGGAAGATAGGAAAATTGGTCAATCATCTTCGGAGAGAAGATTATTACTGGTCTTATAGAATTTCATCCTCTAGAAACTTGGAGCAATGATAAATTATTGTTGGTTTCTAGATACGAAAATAGAGAATAAAGGCTTAAAGTTGAAAACAAGTTTGAAAGGGAGAAAAGAAGAAATGATATGTCAATAAAGTGTAAGAAAAATTTCACCACTTCGTTAATCTAATATCCCTTACATATATAGTGCTTAAGAAAAACCAAAAAAATCTTAAGAATCAATTCAAGTTGTCCAGTAAACCACTACTGCATAACTTACTTCTAAAGAATTTATTACTTCTTTATAATAGCAAATTCTCTCTTAAAGGCTAGTAAGAACCATTTGCCTAAAACACTTATTCAAATTTAAAACAATAAAAGATATGTTCTTAAATCAAGTATCTAACACCTCTTCCTTGCTCTAAAGACTCCAAACTTCAACTTTCTTCCTTAAAAACTCAAACTTGGTAATTGAAAGTGGCCTTGTGAATAAATTCTATCACACTACAAAAAATTGATACCATCCGCGTCGTTTTATTAATAAAACGTCACAGATTGTAAAGATTTTTCGCGACGTTTTAAAAACGTCACGAAAAATTCATCCTTTTTGCGACGTTTTATCGTAACGTCATAAATTTATAACTTTTTTTGCGACGTCTTTTTGTTAAAACGTCCTAACATAAAATTTACGACGTTTTCTTAAATAAAACGTCGGTAGTGGCTGAGTCTCACATTTCGGGAGCTGAAGTAAATTTAAAAGCCCAATTCTATTTTTAGTCTCCTAACTTTCGTGTCGTATTGGTTCTCTTCGTCTCCTTCCTGACGACCTAATCTTTGCTTTGGTCATCGCTGCTGAAGTTTGCAGGTTGCCGTCGGTGGTGTCACCGGAGTCAGCCTCAGACGTCTACGGTTGCCGAATAATTAAACTATACCGCCCACTGGCTATTCTTAAGTCAATTTCTACTTTGCTTTCGTCTTTTGGTACTTTAGTTTTTCTTCTTTCAAGCCGTTTTGTTCTTTGTTTCCACGATGAGAGGGGCTTTTCGTTTCAACAATATAGCTATAAAAAATAATTGCCTTGTGTTTGGGAAACTAGATTTTCGTAGAAATTGATTATCAGACAGATTCTCTTCTCTTCTCTTTCTTCTATGCCCTCTCTCTCTCTCTCTCTCTTTCTAATTGTTTTTTTTTTCAAATTCTCTTGTTTCTGTATATTGAATTCTACAAATCTAACGCTATGAGAAAGAAACTCGATACTCGTTTCCCAGCCGTAAGTTCCTCTCTCTCTCTCTCTCTCTCTTCGGTGTCTTGCGTCTTGCCGTCTCAGAGTGTTTCTAATTCGTGGTTTACGTCTTTCGCTCTTATTCTTCTGTTGTTTTCTGATTTCCCCCCTCTCAATTTGTTTTTGCTGTTGGTGACCGAGGAAGTCGAGTTCGGTTACTATTGGATGGGGTGTTTTTCTTTAAGAAACTTTTGATTTTGCACTTAGTAGAGATTGTTCAGTTTAGAATTGGAATTGTCGGTTGGGTGATCCATTTATAGTGTTTAGGTTGATTTCGTTTACTTTTTAGGATTAGGGTTTCTGAAGAAAAATACTTTGATTTTGAAGGGGCTGGGGGTACAGTACCACTTAATATCGTCTGGATTATCTCAGGGGGTAATAGTGGGCATTAGTTGTTGGGGGAGTGGCGATTTTGGTAGTGCTGAGTTTGTTCTGTATTTTTTGCAAGAAGAAGAGACGCAGATGTGACGATGAAGCTGCCTACTATATGCCTCCACCTCCTCCTTCCTCTCATAAAGGTTTGATCTTTCGTGACCCTGTTGCATGTCTTGATCTAGTTACAGAACCTTTTTTTTTTTGTAGTCACGAGGTTGTATTTTTAGCATTTTGGATTTGTCTTTTTTGGTGGGATTTCATTGGCAAGAAGTGTTGTCGCTTGAATGCGAGTACTCTGCAGTTGAAATTGAAACGTTGTAGATTTGGAAAACGATTGTTTGGCCAGATGCGTTTCTAGTTTATGTTCCGTTTGTATGTAACACGTAGAATAAGCTTCAACTGTGAAGTCAGGACATGTAAATTCTATAATGTTTTTGAACTTTTAGCGATCCTGCATGAGGGTTGAAACTTGATTTTTTTTCATTGACTTCGTTGAGTTACATGCTCCCTTTTGATTGCTAATGTCGATTTCAGCTTAGCAGCTCACTTTCTAGCAAATTTTTCTCTGCTTGATTGTCAGATGACCCATATGGTGGTGGTGGCCGACAGCAGCAACAGTATTGGCAACAAAATGCTCCTTCACGTCCTGATGTTATATCAGCAATGCCAAAGCCCAATCCCCCACCACCAGTTGCATCGAGACCGCAGAATCCTCCTGAACGGTACCCATCTCCACAACCACCACCTCCACCACCTTTCATGAGCAGCAGTGGTGGCTCCGGTTCCAACTATTCAGGGTCTGAATACGCACATCCTCCACCTTCTCCAGGCATTTCTTTGGGTTTCTCAAAGAGTACATTTACATACGAGGAATTAGCGATGGCAACAGATGGCTTCTCAAATGCAAATCTCCTTGGTCAAGGTGGTTTCGGGTATGTGCACAAAGGAGTCCTTCCTAATGGAAAAGAAGTTGCTATTAAGCAGCTTAAAGCTGGAAGTGGACAGGGAGAGCGTGAATTCCAGGCTGAGGTAGAGATTATTAGCCGAGTGCATCACAAGCATCTTGTATCACTGGTTGGATACTGCATCACTGGATCTCAGAGATTGCTTGTTTATGAGTTTGTTCCAAACAACACCTTGGAGTTTCACCTACATGGTACCTCTCATGGAATATTTTACTAGAAAAAGCATTTTAATTACTTTGGCTCTTGCTGCATATTGTGATTATTGTATGTGCTTCTAATCTAGTATTTATGAATTTTTGATGACTTACCTTTGATGTATCACTTGAAATTTTCTTTTCAAGTATAATACTTGAATACACCTCATATAGAAAATGCATTGCAGGGAAAGGGCGACCAACCATGGATTGGCCTACTAGACAGAAAATAGCATTGGGGTCTGCAAAAGGACTTGCATATCTTCATGAAGATTGTATGTGTATCGTTATTTGTTTCACGAACTTTTCTTCTTCTTTTCTTTTTAATTTTCAATCTGTTGTTCTATAAAATCATGTTATCACTATTGTTGTTATTCTTTCTTGCAGGTCACCCTAAGATTATTCATCGTGACATCAAAGCAGCCAATATCCTACTGGATTTCAAGTTTGAGGCAAAGGTATTCATTTCAACATCGGTATCATGTGTTTTGGAATTAGTTTATGTTCAAAATTGGTCTAACTCTTTTAGATGCATGGGGCGATTTTATAATCTCAGTGATTTAAAGCAAAAGAATTGCTTTACTTATTCTTGTGTTTATAGCAATCCTGTCATCTGCATAAATTTTCTTTCTTTTACACTGTTTTTCGTACCAGGTTGCAGATTTTGGACTAGCAAAGTTCTCATCTGATGTTAATACTCATGTTTCCACCAGGGTGATGGGAACTTTCGGGTAAGAGCAAGTTCTTTGCTATCTAATTTTATTGTGCGGTAGTTATACTAGATAGACAATAAAAACACCTTTTTGTTGTTTCTTTTCTAAAAGCATCTTTCAGATATTGTGCCCTCGACAAACAACAGAAACATTCACTGCATTGTGTTTTGCGTATATTTACAGAAAATTAGTTTCGTGATTGACACCCAAACAAAAAAAAAAACCTCTCAAGTGTTTTATGTTCCCGTGCTCACATGCTGATCTTTCAGGTATCTGGCTCCAGAATATGCTTCAAGTGGAAAATTGACTGATAAGTCGGATGTTTTCTCCTTTGGGGTCATGCTCCTGGAGTTGATTACTGGACGTCGACCTGTTGATCAGTCCTTCATGGACGACAGTTTGGTGGACTGGGTGAGCTATTCTTAACTTTATCCATGCGACATACCGAAAAGACAAATTTAAAACAAAATGCACTACATGTATGTTATTATTTTGGAAAAAAACTATACTAAGATTCCAGATTGGGGCTTAAAGTAAGGGACAAAATATGAACTTCGTTATGATTTGTGCTGCAGGCGAGGCCTTTACTCACACGGGCTTTGGATAGACAAAATCCTGAATGGGCTAAAGAAAGTCTTGATTCTTTAGTTGATCCGAAGCTGCAGAAGAATTATAATCTTGATGAGATGCTTCGCATGGTATCTTGCGCTGCTTTCTGTGTACGTCATTCAGCAAAACGTCGGCCTCGAACGAGTCAGGTAACTACTGTAACCTGTGTCTACATTTTTGTTATGGAACGCGTATTAATTTGGACCACTTATTACATGTCTCGACTATGGAATTTCTACGCTTCCTGCTAGAAATGCTACTAAACCCAACTGATATCTTCAAACTGAATCGAAACAGGTAGTCCGATCCTTGGAAGGAGACTTATCTCTGACCGATCTCAATGAAGGAATTATACCTGGACACAGTAGTGCGCACTCTGTAGGCAGTTCAGACTATGACAGCGGGCAATACAGGGAGGACATGAAGAAGTTTAGACAAGCGGTACTGGGACGCCAGGATGTTGCAAGCAGTGAATACAGTGCAGCTACCAGTGAATATGGTCAGAACCCTTCTGTTTCAAGCAGCGAAGGCTATAATACACGAGAAATGGAAATGAAGAAGATGGACAAGAACAGCCAATGGATGTAGCGGAAGCTCATAAGCAATTGACCCCTGATTTTCCTGTAAAGAAAGACCCGGCCCTCTTCTTTTCTTATTATTTTTACTTCAATGTCCATCGATTGCGAGATTGACTTGTTTTGTGATACAAATAGCACAAATT
>JANZXV010000008.1:30187901-30200829 GCA_027576455.1 Erythroxylum roigii
TAATCAAAGGTTGACATGTACCATGCCTTGTGATTAATCTTGATATCGTGTTACAAAGGGACTGAGCTTATAACCATAGTTACAGGTTAAATCGGATTACCGATCCTCATTTGATTTGGGTTGTCATAATGTCTCGCTAGAGGCCGCTTATGACTTATGGGCCTTGAAGTGTGATCAAGCCCATTGCCAACATCCAATGAGCCTATAAGGTCGCACACAAAGAGTGATGTGATTTGGGCTTATTCTCTTGGGCCTAATTTATTAGGTATTGAATAAATATATGTGGATATATTTATTAGGCTAGATTGAATTAAGTTGTGGGGCTTTTATTATATGAGATATAATGGGCCAAAACTTATTAGGCTTCAATGGGATTAGGCTTTCTCTATAAATAGAGAGACTTAGGTCTCACTGGAAATAAGAAAAAGGAAGAATACGAAACCCTAGCCACTATCTGAGAGAAAACTGTGCGGCGTTCGAAAAGGGTTTCAGAACGTGCTAGCACACAATAGCCGCTACCCGGATTGTTCATACTCGTGTGGATACCGGTAGAGGGCATTCGCGTTTTTGCAGTGTCTGCGAATCTGAAAAAGAAACAACCAATCCGCCTCAAAAAGGTATTTTCGTACATCCTGTGTATTTTCGGTTATACTTGATGTTGTATTATGGTCCTTTCCGCAGTGTATTGTAAATACTCGGGCCATACGTGATCCAACATACACCTCGTCCATATATAATAAAGTTAACAAAAATTTTAAGTTTTCTTATTTTGCAAAAATGTACAAACAAGTAAGCTAGATTGTTTGTGAAGATTTACACCTACGAAAAGAGTTAAAGGCATTTGGTATTTGTTAATAAGATTTATTGTATCAAATATAAGAACATCACCAAATTTAACATCACCAAACTGTCAATTTGGTAGAAAATTCCACTATCCTTTCTTATTATTGTAGTGAGCATCTTATATACTACTTTCACATCTGCTTTTTCCAACCTCACTTATCTCAACATGTCTATATGATTCATGATCCAAAAAATCATTTCATAAACATGTCATGTTTTTATACTCTTACTCCCCTCGTGCTAGCTACAACGGAATGTACATTTATGCATGATCTAATTCCACAACTATTGTTCAATTCTAATATGCATCATACATGGCTAACCACAATCCAATGATGCCTCATAAACCTCGTATTAGTTGTATTCAAATTATAGTTGTGCACATCTTTAAACTTAATTATGGTCCAAATACCTTCAACCACATGAAAACATACCTAACCATTGTAACCAATTCTTTTGCTTGATCTTGGTTTCATTCTATTCACCCATCATGATTTGGTGCAATCGAACGCGATGAAAAACAAATGTTCTCCTCCTAAAGTCCCATTTCTCATATTTCCTTCCTCGTCTTTTAGCTTTTATCAAATGCATGTTCATGATACCTTGCATACTTTTAGTACAAATCAAATGTAATTTTTGAATTTTTACACTTCATATTTATTTCTATCACCACTTCCATCTCAATATTCTACACTCAACTACGTATAGTCGTCACATTTAAAGAACTCTGCTTGTTTTGCATTTCATTACTTATCTCCGGTAGACCACCACATTATTCAAAAACTATCACAATGTTATTCAAAAAGATATCTGTTATGGACACTAATGGGCTGATTGAATCAGAATTGAGCATTGATGAACCGGCTGAAGGATCCAAGTCTCGTTTGGGCCATAATGAACTTAGGAGAGGCCAAAGAATCAGGAAAGTCAACACCAAATATGCTGAGTATGCTGCTGTAGGGACCACTGCAGCTGGCGCCTAACGGTTTGGAGAATTGTTGAGAGAATATAGGATAGGAAACGAAAGTGTGTTGCCATGTAACCTTTCACTGTATTTTCTCTCATCTCATTGTTCTGGCTTTCAATAATAGAATCGAGCAGCTGCTCTGTTTTGCTGTTACTCTGTTATTGTGGATTGAATTCTTGTTGAAATATCATCCATAACAATATCACTACATCCCACACAAAAAAAAGCATTAATTTATATGAAAAATATCACTATATTATTTAAAAAAATACCACTTCATATAAATTATCACTTCACACCAATTAGAAGGATGTCAAGAAGCAACCCAGTTAGAGCTCAAATTTTACTATCGGATTTTAAATTAAAATGTACCAATAAAATACCACAAAAGTCTCTAGAACTTTACATCTCATATCTCATAATAACATTCTCACTTATGACTTCATTAGATATATTCAAGCCTCATAATTTCAAATAGCAAAACAATTACAACTAATGCAAATGTACAGTATTATCTTCAAGAGTAATCATGTGACTCCAAAACCTGCAATCTTATTGATGATATTAGACTACAGTTGTAATTGTTGATTGTGGTATAAAAATTTGAAAACTCACCTTTGGCCAAGTAGGAAGCTCAGGCAGGATAATAGAAATACCAATAACAAACGGAAAGTATTGGTTGGTATAACAATGGCAAATAAAAAAAATTTGTATGGGTATACTGAAAATCAGAAATGTGAAAGGCAATTGAAAAAAAAAAATGAACTAATCAACAGAAGCAAGAAACTCGAAGTGGAAAACTGAAAATGCTTACTTGATTCTGTTGCAGATTTCAGGATAGATGTGACAATAATAATCCCAAAAGAAAATCATGAAGACTAATAGAAGGAGGATATTTCAGGCAGAAACTAAAAATATATGCTTAGTTGTGCTACCAATCGGGGGTAAAAAGTGATTATAAAAAATGAACAAACCAATAAAAAAATACTAAAAACTCTACGTCGCAAATTTTCTTTTTCTTTTCTTTCTCCTTTGTTACTTTTTCATCACGGTGACAACACTTCACCGACTCCACAGCGATTTCCAATCGAGACAGCCTTATCCTCCCTCACACAATGTCGGCCAGAGTGTGAGAGCGCTTAGGTTGGGCGTTCCACCTTTTGAGTCCAAAGCCTTATCCTCTGTTTGCAGTTGTCCACTAAGTTCAATTGTGAAAAGTGAAGAACAACATTGCCAAAAGGCACGTGGCAGGAATATCTGCAGTAAGCACTGCTTCTACCAATCACTTTCTCATCTTTTCTTTTCTTACCAGGCGTTTGCTCCAGCAGAAGGAACTTCCCACTGGCATTGGAGGCACATGCCTAATCACACCATTATCCAAAAAAGAAAAGAGAGATGGGTATCTTTCGGCTAATGCACCCGTACGTCGATTGTCATTTTCAACTTTATGTCAGGTCATTGAATTAGAGACCGAATATGTCTACTTTTTTGGGATTGCCAGCAATCTAACAAACAAATGTCCTTCCGATTCTATAGCATTGGGCCAACAAGACGTCCCACCGTCGACAGGTAAAAGACTTTTCTTAAGTACACACAGGAAAAGGAAAAGACTTGTCAGGACAGGAAGATAGGACATAAACACGCAGGAGGCAGCCGAAGATTGAAGGTTAGTAGTTACCATCCACGATTATTAACTTTCCCACACTATGGCAAGACTAACTTCTACCTGTCCACTGAAAATACATTTCTTTATAGGGCTATAGGTGAATACTTGATGGACAAGGTTATGTAGGTCAATAGAAAACCATGATTACTATTGGTAATGGCCTTCACAACACTGATTTCTACATTAGAGTGGTTTTTCATTCATGGTAGATCGAAGAAGAGTATAGGAAGACAGGGTACGCAAAATTGAAAGCATAAAAATAAAAGCTTCATACTCTGACCAATGTTAGGAGAACGTCACTTCCAGGGGCCATTTACATAGGCAGGAGCAGACAGGCCTTTTTTGTCTCCAACATCACAAAACAGTAGATACAGAACTTATGTACCAATCATGACATTATTTGGCAGGCGCTAAACCACGTCTGATCCATCTGATTCGCTCTCTCTGCTTTCTTGCCATCCTGAAGCCAAACGGAATTTGCACACGGGGCATGTGCCCTGTTGTCGCAGCCATGGATCAATGCAATTGGTGTGGAACTGCAAATGAGAAAAGTCAGGATAGTTATTAAAAAGCCCCCAGCTTACGAGAACCACTTTTAGTTCGGTGTGACCGAGCTAACTTTCCACATGGTAAATAGTTAGGAACTCATTCCGCAGTATTTCCCTTTGCTAATAGGAAATGATCCAAGTTTCAATACCAGTTAATTTAAAATTCCCTCATCAAGAGTTGATCCTCATATCTAGGTCAGGAAATCAAACAAAATAAGGAGAGGTAAATTTTGTTTCAAATGAAAACAGGTGCGCAATCCAGGAAAAGAATTGCCATGAAAAGCCCCAAACAATGTTGATTCTTCCACAAACAGAAAGCCTATCAGGATGAAAAGAGGATTCTTTAGGAGGCATTAAACATTCATGAGGCAGTGGATCTCCAAAACAAAATCAAGAGTTTTTTAATTAGTGACTAAACCTTTAGTTGGTATTAGTTTGTTTAGAGAATCTGGTTGTACAAGGTAGATGAAACAAGAAAGAAGAGAGAGAAAAACACAGAAAGCAAAGAAGAAACTTGGGAACAAGATATGAAGAATATGAGTAGAAGATGACAGGAGATACCTGCAAAAGAAATTCTCCGATGTAATTTGATAATTATTCTGGACTTACCATGCTTACATTTACAACCCATTAAATACAGCAACGTCCATATCTGGCTTACTATCTGCTTCTAACCAACAACTGAACTTTTGGGCACAACAACACTTAATTACTTTGTAACTACTTATCAACTGATATAACTAGTCTCGACAACTGTGCATCTGACCACTGATGACAGTAAAGTTAACTTTGGACCCACAACATTCGATATGGTAGTATATAAGCAGTAATCTCCAAACCTCTGAATAATTATCAGTTAGCAAGGGTATGGATGGATAAAGTCCAGTAGTTAGTGCATAAATTCATTGGTAGTCTGTGAAACCTTGACTGATCCATAAAACAGCTGACCACTTAAAAGAATGAGGACTAAAGGAAAATACATGATTTGGGAGGAAAAGTGGACCAGATGACGAACCTGATGCAAACATGGCAAGCTCCGAACAAGTTCCCCCCTGTTAACTTGCTCCAAGCAAATAGTGCACGTCAATTCATCTTCTGAAGACTTCATGCTTCCATCTGCCTTTCTCGAGTCTTGTTTTGTCTGCTTGCAAGAATAACACAAAGATATTAAGAAACATTTGCCAAAGAAACACAAATAAAAACATTCAGCTTCACATCCTACCAAAATAAGATAGGGCAGATACCATCAGGGATCAAATATCACATTTTAAACATCATGATTCATGTTCTTTTTTTCCTTCAATAAATCAGTATAAGCCAATCATGTTCTTGATTACTGGAAATTGTGGGGACTTCTATGATGAAAGATGAGTACATTATCACCAGACAAGTTATCTTCTTTCACCACAATCAATTGATCTTTCATAATTGAATACAAAGATAAAGATTTCTAGTCATCAGGATTGCATGTACACTGTAACATATTCTACATTCCTCCAGAATAACATCACCACTTTAAGGTCAAATTTGTCCACTTCCTAGCCCTGCTCACACTTGGTGCATCGCCTATGACAACAGCAACCAAAGAGGAATAATTATGGAAAACCTTATGTTTTCATTTTCCAAGAACCAAATGGTAATAGCAAGTGTTAAGAACAGCCCAGTGTGATGCCATTCACATAAAAAAAGAAGCATGAGTTGGGAAGAAAAATTCATGCACCCAGTGCTCTGAGGCTATCAAAATAAGATGGGAAGGACATGGTGGAGGTAGGTTGTCGCTTCTCCTAAAGTACCTGGCATTTGACTGTGTGTTGGCAACATAACCTCAATGAGCTAATAAAAAATCATCTAAAATACCATGCATGACCAAAATCAAGGCCAAAGAACTCCACTGAAATTTTTACTTATTTCAGTTAAAAGATGCTCAATGATGATAAACTGCCATGTCAACAAGAGACCAGACTCCATGTACATCATTGGTGACCAAACTCTTAATTTTTACAACAGTTGGAGATCTAGAATTACCTCAAGTGCAACTGAAGAAGATGATCCCTGTTGCAATGATGCACCAACACTGTTGAACAATAATAATCATCGTTCAAAATTCTAATCATTCAAGAAAAGCCATAGGAGATAACTTTCCTACTTACTTCTCAGAAACTGGAACCTTGTACTTGTGAACAGGTAAGGCATTTATTTCTTCCTCACTCATCGAAGGAGTTGTAGGATCATTATCAGAGTCCAATGCTCTAAGAGTATCATAATCTACAAAAGGGAGTCAGTATATAAAAATTCAACATATCCTTACATGACAACTAGAACAGACATCTAAACTTCTCATAACTGTTCAATACAAGACTTTCCAACAATCTTGACACCTATGATGAAGAGGGAGAACATTTCAGCATACCTAGATCATCAAATTCACGATCGAGAAGAGCAAGCTGAAGCCTCAGGCCTTGCAATCGTCCCCTTGTTGCAAGAGCTATTGATGGTGGCATATGCAAACGTAACTCAGTGTGACCCAGAAAGCCACTAGCTGCTGCTGCATGAGCCCGTGCCTGAGCTTGAAGTTGTTGACAAGTTGCATACATTCTCAGGCTTGTGGCCATTAAAAAGACACCCACAACTAGCCATATCTGCAAGCACACGAAAATAGAAATTGGATTAAGCTAAGAGTTTAATATGAAGGACATAGCTAACACTCAGACAACACTTACCAGGAAGTTTGGTGACATCTGGTGGGAGTTTAAAATCATGAACAGCAAAAGAACTGCTGAATCAACAGTTTAGATTTGGGTTAATCCATCCTCATCATAGGGCAAGCAATGGAAGAATAATTGAAGAGGTAGAAAGATTACCTGTGACAAGAAAGGCCAACGAATTGGAATTAACTGGCCGAGCTGCGTGGATGCGCTGATACACACAAAGTAAAAGGTCAACATAAAAGGTCTAACCCATTTCTCAGTTAGATTAAGGTGGGCAACTACCGCTGAACCAGGCAAGGAAACTAGTGAACATACCACTGTGGGCTGTTCAGGAATGAAACCGGGCATTCCACTTTCAATATCTCCTCTTGAACCTCGGAACACAAAGCTCATAATTGTGGAATGTTTCTTAAAAAGTTTGCTAGTCTATTAAGTCCTATAAATACACAAATAATTACTTTAGATAACTTCATAAGATCTTTAAAACCTGGAAAATAAGAAGGAGAATCACAATACACTTCAGAGGCAGCCAATTTCAAACGAGCATGTTTTGATGCATGATAGATATGAGTTTTGAGCGAAATGATTGTAGTTTAAGATTCAAGATTGCAAAGACTAGGAGCAAAATCAGTGGCAGCAACCCCATCTCATATACAAACTGGTGGGAGGCCCATAAATCCAGACAAGTATAGGACAATATGTAGCAGCTATAAGTGCCCAAATTCTAATGAACGGATATACATCCGCAGAACATCCATGTATCGTTTGCACTTTACAAGCATACTTGACTTTTACCAAATTACGCATAACTTCTAAACTTTAGTTTCCAACTTGGACAATGTAAACGAGTTTATTTAACTTTCCTATCTACATCAATCGACACACTTGGAATTGAACATCGTAAAATAAAGAAAAAATGAAAGGGCCGGCGGAAGAAACTCATATCAGGAATTGATTTTAAAGATGAGTTAGGGTTTGGCTACTGTACATAAATCTTTACCAACTGCCATATTTTAAGGGGTGATCACAACCGTCAGGGGAGCATTCAGTAATCCGACAAGATAACCAGAAACACAGCAGCGTAAAATATGTTCTAACTTCTAACATTATGCAAAATTTGAACAGGGATCAGAAGATAGCCACGCAACCATCCAAAGAAGCTGGCAGAATGCCATCCTTTATTCAGCAAATACATTAAATCCTTAGACAGTCAGCATAATGAACTATCCAAAACTACAGGATCTAAACCTCACGAATCTTGAACCGCACTAAAAACTACGGATGAGCGAAGGATGAACTACAATACAGCAGGCCCTCCGCATAACTCACGAAATGTGGGAAAATGGAACCAGATTTAGGCAGATTTTGGTTAAAGAATAGGAAATCCAAAGAAAATGAAAAGCCATTTCAGAATCTTAACAAATTAAGCTTAGAGATCCCACATTGTCGGCGAAGGGAGGAATGAGAATAGACGATCAAGCATAACCACCAAAGAGAGAGGAGAGCTTACATGAGAATAGACGATCATGCATAATCGCCAAAAGCAAAGGAAAGAGAGAGGAGAGCTTACAGTTACAAGCACCAGATGAAGTCAGCATCGGATGGGAGAGCCGTCTGTAGAATAGAGGTGGGAGAGAGAAGTAGGTGTAGGTGTAGGTGTCTGTTTTGGTGTAATTAACGTAAATGTTGGGATTTCAGATACTTTCATTTATACAAATTTGCTCCGCCTCTTGTGGGGCCGTACCGTATCGTGTAATTAGAAGATAACTCTAGAGATTGAGGGCTGCCGGCCTTCCTTAAGGAATTTGGATAACAATAATAACATTTATTTAATTGGATGATGTCGACGTGGACTTTTGTATTATTAATTATTATTATGACAAAGTAAATCAAAATGAAAAAGGATAAAGAGTATTTACATATACACTATTATTTAATAACGTTGCAAGGTACGGGACGGGAGGGAACCAATGACAATGGATGCTTTTTTAATTTCCTAATTCAATTCACCAATTTCCCCGTCATTTCCCTTTCCCGTTCCCGTTCCCGTTACAGTAATACATGAATGATGGAAGTAAAACTCCAAATACGCAATGAATCTAAAACATAAAATTTTCAAAAAAAATGTATCACCATCTATCAGTCCCATCCTCAATTTCCATATCCAAACCAGAGCTTCTTCTTCTTCTCCTCCTCCTCCTCCCAAAACCAGAGCTTGATTCACTCCAACTTCTACTAATCGACACCGGCACTTCACTACCGCCATTACTAAAACTCCTCGTCCAAGTAGAGGACTCAGAACTATGTCCAATTCTCCTAAAAAACGACGCCAACCCACGGAAAAATCTCCCTATCCTACCTCCACCGCTCTCTCTCCCACGACTCCTTCCCCCAGCCACCCAGGAAACCCTCCGTCCGCTGCCACCAAATCCACCATCCATCTCCGTGAAAACCCCCGGAAACTCCCTCTCCCCACCTCTCCGCCCACCATTGAACCGCCCCACCGCAAACCCTCCTCCGGGGAGCCTCCAAATCGTCAATCCAACGATCTCCTCATCACTACTATTCTCAACTGACTCGTCGGGTGCCTCACCCTGCTCATGATCCGACGGCAACTCATGTCGGCAGACAGGGCAAGAATTCCTCATCGCCAACCATGGAAGAATGCAATCCGAGTGGTACACATGCTTGCACGGCATCTCACGCGCTTCCCCGCCTAGCTCGAACGCTTCCTTACAAACGGCGCAGTGCTCCTCCGAGACTATATGGGTCTCCGCTATCTCCACCCTCGGCATCGCCTCCACCACCGCCTTGGAAGCCGGTGGGTTTCCGGGTCGGCCGAACCCGTTCATTTCAATTTGCGACAGCTGCTCCAGCAACCGCTCAAAACCCGAACCCATCAAGAACTGGGAAATTGCTGCGGGTACGGGCCTGAGACCCGACCCGTTTCCGTCGTCGTAGTAGAACTCGTAGCTATTGCTCCCTTCTTCGTTGTCGTCGGCGGCGGAGCCGCGGAGGACGATCACGGGGTTGAAGGGAGAGCGGTCCCCCGGGTTGCGACGGGAGCGCCGGAACCTGTGGCCAGGGATTCGAGGGCGGTTAGGGCTTTGGCTGTTGTTGTTGTTGTTAGAGAGCATGTACATGAATCGACGGTGAGGACTGTTGAGTTGCGGAGAGTCGGCTTGGATCTCCTCGACAAATCCGGCGTTGCAGCGAGGGCACGTGACGCCGCCGGTGGTTGGAGAAAAGGCGGTGACGAATCGAGTGCACCGGTAACACCAATACGCGGCCGTTTGAGTCGGGGTAGATGACATAACTACAGAGCCTTCTTCAGATCCGAGACACAGAGGGGGCTTAGACTAGAGAGAGAAAGAAAAGGTTGGCTGATGGCTTTAAAGGGACAGGGTCAAAAGAAGTGTTCGGTCAAAAAGCGCGTGGGCAGCACGCGTTAAGGTGATTCCGTAGGCTAGGAAGTGAAACCGCGTTTGTTTAAGTTTTGTCGGATTTGCGTGAATAGGGCCCAAGTGGCGCGTGTGGAGCGTAGCTGGGAAAAGTTGACCGTGTAAGAAAAGAACAAATCGAAGTGGTGGAGAGAGAGAGAGAGAGGTGGTTTTCCATTTTCCCATTCCCTTCCAGAGAAGGAATAGCTCTGACCCAGGCAACGCTCGTGAAGATTCCGCCAGCCACTTGAACAACTTTTTTAAAAATTAAAAAATAAATAAAAAAGAAAAAGAAGCTTCTGAGTTTTAATTTGAAACTTCATTAAATGTAAATCGTCGGAGGAGTTTTATTTTACCCACCCCCAACGGATTGGTGTTTTTCAAATTTGAAAAGAATGCATTTAATTGAAGAGAGACTTGAAGTAACACTGTGACTGATTAAAAGAAAAAGAAAAAGGAGTGTTTTTTCCTTGGCAAACGAAATACCGATGTTGTGTTAACTTATAATGGGGGATGGTGGTGCACGCGTCAAAAGCAATAATGATTTACATCTCTTTTGCTATAGATAGCGACTTCGATTCCATCTGCAAAGCTCTGAACTCACAAAATACAACATATAATTACCACGACACGTAATGGAACAAAATTAAAGGATATAATAATGATGCACAAGGCGTGATAATTGATATGCCAAACCCAAACATCGATTTCCCTATTCCCTGCTGCCAATGCTGCCGCTCTAAGATTTCTATTCTTTTTTTTATTTTTTTCAATTCTAGTTTGACATTAGTTTTCTAACACTATCACGTATCAGAATATCCTCATTAATTAAATATGTCAGTGTCATTAGGAGAAGTGAGTTACACTAATAAAACGGCGTCATTTCTTTACGATAATAAAGCAACATAAATTCTTCTAGGTTTGCAACTTTCTTCGTAGCTCTCTTCACTGTCTTTTTCTTCCCTGGAATGATTTATGATGGTGGTTCACCATAAACATTATTTTCACCTTTATTTGAAGCAGGACCCTATGAAGATCCCACAACTCTATCTTTTCCAAGAAATGCGTTGGCCAAACTAGAACTGAGTACATCATTTGGAACACCTATTAAACTATCCAACTTTTCACCACTATCATTAGAATTTGCAAGTGATGAACTTGAAGAATCCTTAGTTAGTACCCGCCCTTTCCTAATTTTACTCTTCCTAGGTGTCAAATTTGTAGAATAAATCCAGAAGGAATCCACCAAGAATTAGGAGTCACTATCACCTTGGCTATAAGGGAATTGGACTTGAAAGATTCATCAAGTTGGACGAGGCTTCCTTCTCTCACTTCCTTTACCATCATTTGATCCAAATGGAGATTATGATCTTTCCCCTTAAAAGGGTTAGACTTGGTATCATCAATATAACTAGAATAGTCCGATTAAAGTCATAATTACCTTCTCTACTTCTTTTACTACTTAGCATTTCCGACTCTTCGTTCCTATAATGCTCACATCTCCCACGATTCGCATTACAATCATCAATTTCGTTAATAAAAAACTCATGCACATCTCACATCGCCTCTTTATCATGTATCTTCTCTAATTCTCAATCACCTCATCATGATGATAGAGTAAGTCGTGCCTATTCTCATACATCTGCAAACTTAAATGGAAATCCCTAGAAGTAGATCTGTGATTAAAATCATTTGACATCCGGATATCCCTAGAAGATCTATCAGAACTCTATCCAAATTGCAAACCTATTTTGAGTTCTTCAAATGACATTGTTTTATTATCATAAAGAAACGACGTTGTTTCATTAATGTAACTCACTTCTCCTAACGCATGGCAGTACCACGTCAACAAAGATAATGGTGAGACTAGCATCAGGTTAGAATTGAAAATTTGAGCATTTTATTGTCATTTTTAAAGTTATAACCTAAACTTTAAAAATAGCAATAAAATGCTCAAACTTTTAATTTTTTCCAATTTTAGCCCGACATTAGTTTTTTCGTTAAATTTGTTGACATGACTTGCCACGTGCCTAGAAACCCTTATTACTAATACACGTCAACAATAATTAATAGAACAAATGTTGATTATTAAAAAAATGTCGTTCAATCACATCACTAAAAGACATTGTTTTTTTAAATAACCTAAATCTCACCCCCTTCGTTTTCACTTTTTACAGCCTCATCCCTTCATTATCTGTTAGTGCAGCCAATGCCCTCAGCCTCTGAACGCCCCAAGATACTCTGGAATCATAGCGTACAATATCGACAAGCTCTTCATTTCCATATCATTTTTTCAACAACCTCAATCCTTCTTGCAATGCTAGAAGCTCATTTTGCTCAAGCATCATAGTCAGCCACGTGAAGGCAAGGTTTTTATTACACTTGGAGATTTGCTGCTTCAACTACCTCGAATTGCTTCTCTTCCAAAGTTCTTATTTAACATTTCGAAAGAAGATGGTGATAATCAAGATAGAGGGTACTTTACATTGTTTCGTAATAAGAATATAGTGCTAAATAGAAAAGTATAGGTGATGTAAGCAGAAGTAAGGATCACCATAGAAATGGCGTATGTGACAGGGCAAGCTCGTCATTCCAGTTGGACCTATGTCTAGAGTTAGGACCGAGAGACTTAAGGAAGCTTTCTATACACGTGTGGACCAATTTGTGGACAGAATGATGAGCTCCAAGCCTATTGGAGGAGAGTTTAATGGAATTGAGCCCAAACTAATCCATTTAACTCAAATCCTTGGACCGGA
>JANZXV010000008.1:30206698-30223525 GCA_027576455.1 Erythroxylum roigii
TCATATTCTCAATCCTATAACAATGTTTGGATTGATCAACCTAACTTTTGTTATGGATGGGATAATCATCAGAATTACTTCCATGATAGTTTGCAGGACGCACAACAATTCTCATACAGATTAGAAGCTTCCTATCATGACTTCGATCCATCTCTAGAAGAGTTGATTAATATTATGAATGCTAATACTTTGCAATTGCAGCAGAATACTCTACACTTTCAGAAGGATGGAGGACAATTTCCAAAAAACACATGGTCTAGTGCCTAAGATTCGGAGAGCTAACACGATTCAGATGCATCTTTAGAAGAACTTGTTAAGAATCTTGCTGCTAACAATTTGCAATTTCAACAGGATATGCAACAATTACAACAAAATATGCAGCAATAGTTGCAAGAATTTCGACAAGAGACAAAAGCAAGCCAACAGAGCATGGAATACCAAATGGTTCAGATGGCAATAAGGCTCAATCGTCTAGAATCGCAAAGTGAAGAGGAGCAGTCTCATCAATCCAAGGTCTACCCAATGTACATTTGTGTGAAAACTTTACAAAGTGATGAGGAGCTTAAGAATTTTAAGGTCAACCCTCAACAAATTGCTTGTGTCGAAGAAGTTGAGAAGGAGCTCGAAGTCGAAAGGGACACTTCTTTTAGCTCGGAGGTAACCACTGAGTCCATGATTATTTTTGAAACTAACTCTTTACCATTATATAACAAATTGGAGGAATTAAATGATGAAGAAAAAGGAGAAGAGACGTTAGAAATATTTTCGGAGTGTATGGACTGAGTTGGGATTAAGAATATGAGGATAGAGAAGATGCTAAATGAGGATGATGATCAACTAAGGTCCTATCCGGAACTACCTTGCGTGGAAGTGGCGCTAACTATAATACCTAAAGATCACAATTTTGTCACGTGAGGAGAAGAAGGAGTTGAGCCAGCAACCCTAAATAAAGGCACTTCTTGGGAGGCAACCCAAGGGAATTAAATTTCTTTTCCTTTACATTTCCCCATTACCTTTTATATGCATGTGTGCTTTTGAATTTGTTTGTTTTACTTGTTAATTTTTCAATCAAAATGAGAGAAAGAATAAAACAAATGAAACAAACATTTTTCATTTCTATTGCTTCTGGGATTATATAATCATGATTAGAGTGTGAATTGACTAGAGAATTTCATAGCAATTTTAGCATGTACTTTTGCACTTATGATTGGTCGATATGCATTATCTTAGAAGAGTAGTGACTAATGATAGACAAAGCCTGTGAGATTTTAAACCTTATTTGACTAATACATCCATATCAGTCTCATTTTCTTTTGATAATGTCTGGCCTTCATGACATCTACATCCCGATTTTTGCATTGAATTTCTATTCGAGACCACATTTGTATCACATGCATTAACACAGACATGATTAGGCATTCTTTGTTTTTCATAAACTACATTAGTCAAATAACCTATCATATTAACATTATTTTTCCCTTGATAAACCCCTTTAAGTTTTAGCTTTTCTTTTTGTATCAACCATATTACATACTTTATACTTAACCAAATGTCCTACCCAAGCCATAAAGCTAGTGGAACATTTGTGATTGGTGAGTTTGTGGATGTACAAAAGTGTAAGTGGGGGCTGTACATATATGTGGGTTGGTTAATGTTGGGATGTTTTGTTATATCTTATCATTGAAATTCCCATGTTGATTTAGTTTATTTTAATTTTTATAAGGAAAAGAATGACAGAAAAGAGAAAAGAAAAAAAGAAAAGAAAAGAAAATGAAAAAGAAAGAATGAAAAAATTGTTTAAAATAAATGTATCAAGGAGGAATTGCATATGTGTTGAAAAGTTGTTTATAGTTTATGCATCTTCCTAGAGTTGTAATGAATGTGTTATTTGAGTATATTGAATATGAGGTAGATGTTGGCTTGGAAGCTTCACTCTCGTGATTTCAATGTATTGTTGGCATAAATTGTATGAGTGATTCCTTCAGATTGGTATATGCTTCATGTGGTTTGTGCATGAGAGCTGAATGGGGTTGTAAAATATGAATGTTGCATTCGTCATAGCTGACGGTACCTAATTTTTTATGAGTGTTGTTTTGTTTCACTAGCTTTAATGACTTTCATGCTGCTTGGCCCAAATACATCTCACCTTACATTTGCCCACATTACAACCTTAAAAAGTCCTTTAATTCGTGATTTTGCATGTGAACATTAGTGATGGAGAAATGAAATGATATGCAAAGTTATGGACTGTCATAATCATGAATGGTGTTGAGTGTACCCATGGATATATTTTAGTTAAACACATTTTCCAAGTCTACTATTAGATTGCTTAGTTTTTGAAGATGATGAATGTTGATTGATCATGAGTAAAAGCTTGGAATGTTGATTTCTTGCTATGATTTTTGAAAGTCATTGATCTTTGTTTATGATTGTATATTCTTGGAATATATGAAAAATGAGTCAATGTTTTAGGGTCTTTGAGCTTAATTTTAATGTTTTGCCCAAGGACAGTCAAAAGCTAAGTGTGGGGGCAATTGATATGTGTTTAATTGTTGATATATTAAACCAATTACACTTAGCGATTAATGACATGAAAATGCTTAAGATACTCTCTTTAATTCATATATGATTTTAGGTATAATTTGAAAGCAAATAAATTAAAATGAGTCAAAAGTACTGCATTTGGGTTATTTTCTGAAGATCAATTTTACTTGTCTTTATGGAGCAAGAAGAAGAAAATTAAAAGGCAAGAAAAATGAAACACAAAGAAGAAGAAAATTTTAAAAGCAAGCAGTTGGAAAAAGAGACAAAACGATAGTGCAAATGAAGAAAACGCAAAAGCAAGGAGGAGGCAAAACACAGGCTATAACTACGTACAACGCAGACGTTGTGCGTGAAACATAGGCAATGCCTGCGCACAACGCAGACATTACGCGTTAAACACACAACACGTCTGCGTAACGCAGACAGCTGCGTTTAAGCGTGAGTAGCAATTGGAACCACAAACCCTCAATCTTTATTTGTCCCATTAAGCAACAGTGAGGGGAGGGCACAGTGGAGAGATGAAGCGGCAGAAGAGAGTGCGAGAGAGCAGTGAATAAAGCCTTGGACCACCATACTTAATTGTGAAGGGTAGAGAGGGTTGCCTAAGAGGGCAGTGAAGGAGAACCGAAGGGGCTATTTGGTGAGGCTACAGTATGGGGGCTGAAACATTTTCTAGGGAGAGACCTATAAAGGGCTAGACATTCCGACGCCGGTTCAAAGAACTGACTCCCTACTAAATTTCCCACTTTTATCATTTTTTGCATGTTTTTTCAATTTCTTTTTATTAGTTAGTTTCATTTTATTTTCTTCTTTCAAAAACAAAACCCCACCGTTAAACTTAAACACCGGTTAATTTCATTTCATAAACTTTACACACACTCTTTGTGGGATCAACCTAGACTCACCACTGCTGCAGTAGTAGGTCTAGTTATTTTATTTTGACTAGCGTAATGACGTGCGGTCAGCTGCTAATCCTATTTCGAATAAACTCTATGACATCCTACTGGAGTTACCCTATCTACAGGTTTCTAAATTTGATAGAGCTGCTATTCTAATCTTAGTTGCTACATGCACTCAAGCAATTTGGAGGGAGAGGAACAACAGGAGGTCATTATAACTAGCATAAGAGAACACCTTATTTTAAATCAGTTGAACTCTCATTGTAGCAGAGGAATAACTCTCTCATGGAGAATCTAATCCTCGCTTTATATTACTCAGTAAATTCATGACCAGAGTTCAATCTCACTATAGTTAAGAAATCAAGTCATCATGCACTCATGAATACAAAAGCCTTATCATGCCTCTACTTATGAATACAAGGATAGAGGAATCAGGACTCACCTATTGAAAACAGAGTAGTGCTCCCTTCTCAGTCTTCGTCAAAGATACCCCCCGTCAGATTGAAGAGTCTCGATGAGCTCAAAATAACAGCAAAGAGAAAATCTATCTGAGAGGCTTACCTGAGTGAGATTCCTCTATTCCTCATAGCACATCACTCACTCCTTCGGTTAGCCATGTCTGCAGATTTCAGGAAAAGGGTTATTTTATGCCCTAAAACGTTAAGAAATGTAGTGATTCTAAAGATGTGGCTTACTTGAAATGAGATCCACCGTGTACGGAAATATAATAGGAAGAAGAATGGGACACAAACGTTGCTATCCTAACCATCAGCGTTACACTTCTCACCTACCCGAATCGAAAGGCTTCGGTAAACGTTGAGAAAGGAGAAATTAATTATATTCTAATTGTATAACAAAAACTCGAGGCTTCCTCCTTACGTCATCATTTTATTTGTTTTATTGACTAAACGTTGGCTTGCTCTTTATGTAGTAGTTTTTTAGTATTAGCCTAGATATTTCAGTGTATTAAGGGATCTATATGGCAGACCTCCTTTGAATGTAAACCCCTTAATTATTTAATAAATTTTTAATTTCTAAAAAGAAACGATGTAATCTACTTGATTTAGATCAAGAAGAACAACAAGATATTAAAAAACCTAGTTATTATTGGTTTTGACCTCTTACGGCAAATCTCTAAGATAGTTGAGAATTTTATCTTGCAAAGAAAATGCACTCACTACTTAGTGTGTCGCTCTCAGGACTTCTTGGAATCTGTAGTCCACCTCTCTCTGTAATGATTTAATGAGATAAATCTTCTGTGGTTTAGCTCTTTGACCTGTATTTTTAACCTTCACTGACTACTGATCGAGTTGTCGAAGCTCTCAGAATTAATTCTCATTCTCTAAATTCTTGAAGTATTCGTAGAACCAAGTCATGTCCCAAGAGAACTAAAAATTAATTTCTTAAATTCAATTAATAAAATAAAGTGGAGGTGTTCAATTAATTAACTAAAATTAACAAGAAATCAAAATAAATCAATAAAATATAGAAGTGATTACTTAATTCCTATTCAAGAGAAAGATCTCATCTAATTGTAATATTGATCATCGGTATAAAAAGAATAATTTTCACAATTTAAGAAGATAGTTCAAAACATATTAGGATATCCATAATGAGTTTCAAATTTTCCTAAATTAATTAGTTCAAACATAACATTCAACCAAAACTTACCACCAATTGATTGAGTATGATAGAATTCTATATCAATTAAATGATAGTAATAAGCTAAGTGAAAAAGACTAAATCCTGAATTAATTAATCAAGATAGTCACAACTATTCAACTTAGATTTTTTGTTTATCATAAGTTAAATATATAAATTCATAAATAACATATTTGCTATTGTACCAATCTTTTATGACAATTATTGATAATTGAATTCATGGTTAACTATAGGATAATCAACATCAAATTAATTTGTCAAATTAATCAATATTAATTATTCATCAAATATAAGAACTTAAAATAAGAAATACTTGAATTAAAATAGAAATAAAAGTTTAGGACAAAACTTCACAAAGTTACAACTACAAATTTGAATCCCCTTGAATCCGAATATTTGAGTTTAGCCATACATGGCTTAAGTTTCAACACCAAAGATACAAGAAAGATGAAAGATTGAAAGAAAACTCCAAAGAAATGAAAAGAAGATGTTATAGAGGTGAAAGACGTCCCTTTTATTGTTTTCCTGCTCAAACCCTAGTTGAATCCTACCTTGCAAAGATTCCTTTCTAATCCCTACGTAGTAAGGATGGAAAGAAGTTTCCTAATTGTAAAATAGGAAGAATGAAGAAGAGTTTTCGGTACATTTTATTAGAATAATAAACTATTTATACATGAATATATAGGCTAAACTAGGAAAGTAATCCCTATGATTATGCTAAAATCCCTAAGAATATGTTATTTATATTAGTTGTATAGTCCCTTTCTCTAACTTCAACGTACGCTATGTTGATTACCCATTTTTTATAATAAACTGCTGACAATTGTGATGTTTATGATATCTACTTGAAAGCATACTTTGTGCATTGGAAACTTGAGCCTTCCTTCTTCTCACACTAGAGGACTATTACTATTATTTTGATTATTCTTAATATTGGTATTCTTGTTGCGTTTCTTTTGTTAGTCGTTTTTGGCATTTAGTGGCGATCGTGGTAGAAACTAAGCTTCCAAGGTTGTGTTTCTCTAGTAGGATAATCTTCTTCTTTGGCTACCTGAATTTGGGGGATCTAGGTTCTACTTGTAATATTCTAGCTTGGTTTTATTTTATTACTATTTAATTATTTATTGTCTTTTTGTATTTGTATTGGTTTTTATTTCTATTATTATTAGCATTTTTTGTATTATTAGTATAGTCTTATTTTCATTATTTTATATATATATATCTATATATTTTGTTATTTTATTATTATTTCTATTTATTGATGTTTTTATTGTAAGTTTATTTTCTTAATAATTTACCAAGCTAGTTATACCTATTTTCTTTGTAACCTGCATCACTCTTATATTGTCTCATTTGCAAGTGGGTCTACCAGAAATAGCCTCTCTACTATGTAGGGGTAAGGCTGCGTACTATCAGACCTCTCCAAACCCCGCTTCATTGCGGGATTTCGGACTAGGTGATGATGATGTATAGTCCCTACTATTACGTTATAGTTTGTAACAGCTATAACAACTACTATATTCTGAAACTCTCCCCCTCAAGTTGGAGCATAGATATTGATCATGCTCAGCTTGTTACAAATATAATTAACTTGATTCCCCAGTAATGCTTTGGTGAAAATATCAGCTAACTGGATCCTTATTCTAACATGTTGAATTGAGACTGATCCATCTTCAAGCTTTTCCTAAATAAAATGACGATTGACTTCTATATGCTTAGTTCTCTCATGGAACACATGATTGTTTGCAATATAGATAGTTGTTTCATTGTCACACCATAAGTTTATAGGTTTAGAATGAACAAACCCAATCTCACCAAGTAAATGACGTAGCCATATAAGTTCACAAATAGTCTGCGCCTTAATCCCTATGATTATGTTATAGTTTGTAACAGTTATAACAGCTGCTATATTCTGTAACACTAATTAAACTCCACCTATTCAAGTGAATCTAGCATTGCGCGTGATTTCGCCTTATCCAATGCAGTAAGCTATCCACTTTTTCCAAAATTCATGATTTTCATCAATAATGCCCCAATTTGATGTAGTCTCCACTTTTCATTTGTTAAAATAAAACAAACAATAGTTCTTTTATTTAAGTACCAAAATAAAAGAGAGAATTTTAATTAATATATCAAAAATAACATCTTATCAACTACAAGGGAGGGTTATATTATGATTTAAACTTTTTTTATATTAATGTAATCAACTGAATTACCAAAAGTTTGGAGTTAAACCACTGGGAGAAGGTGATAGAAGTCCACTCCAACTTCAAAGAAATTCAATTCTATTGGACTTTTAGAAAGAGCTAATCTTGTCAATCTTGAGTTCAAAGTCACATGAAGATGAACAAACAAAATGCCAGACAAGAATAAAAGAAAGTCATAACATATATGGAACATATCTTACTTTGTGCTTCCCTAAAAAGCTTTACCTATCAATATCGCTCAATGGTTATGTAGTATCAGCTTAATAAACGATGTTGAACTGCTGAATTCAGTCAGTGCACCAAACAATGACTCCTTTAATTAGAAGAAACAAAATTAAAGATGCTCCTCCCTTACTGGCCATTCTCAGCAGCTTCCTTCCTTAAAACTTGAAGCCTTTCCCTCAATTTCTTACTCTGTTCAAACTTTGCCTTTCTCTTGACAGCTTTCTGAGTGAAAAACACCACGATAAAGAAAATCTAAACGTGAGTAACTTTAACGAACCAGAAGAATAAACAAGACAGAAACTCACTCCCTCCCGAAAACAGCGATCTAGCTTCACTTTGAGTTCAGTGCACTCTCCAAAAAACTTCGCAATTGGATGGTCCAAATGGCATTTCTGAAACTGCTCTATTATCTGCACATATTTAGCCCAGTTTTCTAATACAACAAGAGAACGGTTGGAACAGCCAAACTTGAACCAAATGGAGAGGATAAAAAAAAAAGATGCACCTCGGCACACATAGGGTGCCTATGCAATGTCAATGGAGGACGCATTTCGCAGACGAACAATTCAACTGGTCCAATCACCAATACCCACCTGCCAAAATTAAAGTAAGAAAAATCAGAAGCAGCAAAAAAAGGGAAGAAAACTAACAAAAAAGATAAAATTTTGGTGTTTTTGTGAGTAAACAAGTTTAACGTCTAACCCCAAATCACAACAGCCTGAAGCTAAACAACAATCAGTTCTCGTTTTCAATAGCATCGATTAAACAAACCCCCAAAAAAGAACGAAGTTGGGAATTAATTTTTATGACCTTTTTAATATATATTGACGACGTTTGATCCATTACCTCTCTATCTTGTATGGGAAGTACTTCTTTATAAGAATTAAGAACAAACAAGTGATTCTTCATAATTGAAATTTACATTGTTACTTGGTTGACAGAGTAATAACCAAACCGGAGATTTTCTTGTTTCAAAACGTGATCAGTTAGAGAAACAAAAGCATTTCATGCTTGGATTCCATATTTTCAACGCAAACTAGTTGTTTCAAGCAACCAAACGGGTATGGAAGGAGAAAAGCAAGAGACATTCAATAAGAAAACGAAATCTTAAGCTGAAACATGAAGTTAATTGCTTGATATATTACACAAAGCTTATGGCATATGTTGTAGCAACTGCTAGCCTAATAGAAGGCAAAGCTAAGCACACTATGCATTAAAGTAAGTCCATGAGCTTGATCTTCAGAAATGGTACAAAATTCAGTTGTTCACACCAAGAATCAAAAACCAAATTTAGTTTCAAACTAGATAAGATGGTTAAAGACAAGTAGAAAGATATTATTATATTTAGCACTCCATCATCTCCACCAAGAACAAGCAACACCTTCAGAAGGAAATGGTATGAGAATTTCCAACATTGTTTCCTTCTCTTTTGGGGTTAGTTGAATACCCCCAATAAGGTCCAATGCCACGATACGCACGTTACTCTTTTTCTGGTGCCTTGAATATGCCCACACTCCCCAGTAGCATATGCAACCACAAGTTGTCCCGAATACCCACATCATGAAAAATAAGTTAAATTAATAAAAACTAATAATTAAAAAATCAGATTGTTCATATACTTAAACCATAAAAGCCTTGAATCGACCAACTTTTCAATTCAATTTTTAATTTTCTGGTTTGATTGACTATAATAACCTTTGTTGTTAAAAACTAACAGTTTATTAATTAATTGATCAGTTTTCATAAATTAATTGACTTTTTATAAAACAAAATAAGTCAATTAAGTTTTTATTTAAAAGTCTCTTTTTTAATTTAAGTTTTAAATTCTTCAATGGGTAAAAATAGTCTTCTTCAATCATACTTCAAATTCTTTAATTTTATTCAGTCTTTAATTAATTTTATGACAGTCTAATGCAGGTTGAATATGTTAAACCTTAAATATCTTATCTTGCTGGTTCAACTTTTGGTATAGTTTTTAAAATGTTGATAGAATCACTCAATTTTATTAAAATATGGACATTTTAGGTTCTCAAACTAATCAGTGATAGCCACAAGTCTAAGATCAAACTTTGAGGCATAGAATGTCTCCCCATATTGATCCTCAAACTTTTTTGTATATTTGTTTGTTAGATTTCCCAACTTAAATCTCATTATGAATCAACTACATTGCAAACATTATAATCTTTCATTAAAACATAATAATTCAACTTGTAAACACATCAATTTCATCATATTTAACAAGTAAAATAAAAAGTAGTAGGAAAGTCCATGAAATTTTGTGTTATTTAGAATGTCAATTAAATTTATGATAATCATCTACAGAGAATAAAAATCTCTACAAGAATAATGAATGAACTCTTTGTTTGTGACACTTAATTAATAGTTTTACCTATGAAACTTTCATTGAAAGGCAGAATCCATGCCCTTTGTCTAGTGGAAGTGAAAGTTGTTCTCTAATGGTACTTAATATGAGGTGAATTTGGCCTTAGTAAATTTAAATAACTAACTCTTATCTAGTAAATGCAATTAAATAAGAATAAGTATATGATAAAAATTACTTTATTGCAAATAAAAAATACAATAAGAAAATAATTTAAAAAGTACATAGAAAAACAAAGACAAAATAAATTGTAGTAGTTCAACAAATAATTCTTCCCTACATCTACTCTTTCTAAGACTTTTTTTTTAATTTCCACTTGGTTTATTCTTTTAACAAGGTGAATAAGAAACTTCTTACAATAATCTTATTTTCTAAGTATAAAGAGCAACTTTCTTATAATCTTTCTCCAATGTGAAGAGTAACACCACTTCTAAAAGAATTTATAACTCAAAAGACCTAGCTTGACCACTTTGATAACCTTAAAGGCTTACTCACTTCAAAATGAAACAATAAATACACACAAAACCTTTATAAAACTCTTTGAAATCTGTTTATACAATACCAAAATATTTTCTCATATGTAACCCAATGAGCAAACATGTACTTATAGGGTTTTAGCGTCAAACTAGCCATTTCCAATGACTAGTTTATATGTATTAGTTAGTCACTGTTGTACATTGGTTGACCAATGTACTAGCTATTGGGACATTAGTAGACGAATGTGATGTATTGGTCTATCAATGTAGCATATTGGTTGACCACTAACTTATATAGGTTTATCAATACTCCAAAAATCATAATTCTAATATCTTCAAACACTCAATTTTAATTTTCCTAACGTAAAGTTAACTTAAACACTTCTCCAAATATTACCAAAAGAATGTCTTAAGGATCAAGAAGATTTTTTGTGATAACAAAGCCTTAATAAGTTAAAATATTGATGTGTTTATGCATAATAAGCCTCTAAAATATCAAAGTGACCAAGTAAAATGTACAAAAAATATTACATATTCATTTATAGCTTTGATGTGTTTTGTTCTTCATTGATAATGATTTTGTTCTTCACTTGAATGACTTGAACACCAACTTTTATCTAATGTCTTCAAGAGATGTATCTTAATTTATGCATCGCCATTATTGCTTTTATATTGCCTTTATACAAAACAAACTCATAATTATTACTTATGTTTTATTATCATCAAAACATAGGTTATAGCCTCCTTTGGTTTAACAAGTTCTCTACTTTTCTATGAAGAAAAAATATTTTGCAATATTAGATAAATAATGTTAAAATCAAACATATGTTGTTTACTATTCTAAGGCAATATGAGCAATTAGCTTCCCCCTAAATTCATGCATCACAAAAAACTTACAATTAGTCTATTTTAAGAACTTAACTTTTGTACAAGGATTATTGAGATAGGCCCTAAAATTAATTATTCATACTGAATCTAATATCACTAATTTTCTCAAGACAACACATAAACTAATTGCTCTCCCTAATTGTAAGATCACTAACTTTCTCTCTCCCTCTTTGGAAACATCAAAAAGAGTTAATTACCTAAAAGTTTACCAAAATAATATTAAACACTAAAGGATAAAATAAATCAAAATGTACAACAATTGAATCAAATTCAAGCATTTATGGAGATCCTTATCAAATGGAATTCTTATCAATTATGTCTAATTCTCTCCTAATCACATAAAATATATCCTTATTGATTTTATGAATATGTTAGATAATTGATGTAATATATCAACAAATTATATTTCAATATCCCCATTTTGCATATGATTTCTAATAAAAAGATATTTAATTTATATTTGCTAGGTTTTATAATGTTAAGTGGGATTTTTTGTAAGACAGGTAATATTGGTGTTATCACACCTAATTGGTTCTTTATGAGGTCTATGTTATAGTCTCTAAGTTCTTGTATAAGCTACAAATTTTATGCACAATAATTACTGACCACTATATATTTGACTTATGTAATTGATAAGGCTTTATTCCTAAACTAGAAAACTAATTTATTTCCTAAAAATTGACAAAGTACTAGATGTTCCTCCTATTTAAGGGACTTTTTACATAATCCACTTCTAAATATCTATCCAAATCAAAAATTATATCTTTGAGATACCAAAGTCCTAATGATATGGTAAAATATTTAAGTATATACTAAAATATTACTAATTTGGATTTGATTTAAATCTAGCACATAAGCAAACATTAACTGTAATGTCAGGCCTATTTGAGATAAGGTAAAGTAAGCTACTAATCATATCTTAGTAGAGCTTTATAATAGCCATCTTGCCTTTCTAATCCTTGTTCAATTTAGTTTATGACATTTATATGTGTTTCAATTGGCTTAAGTTGGTCTGTTTTGAAGAATTTGAGTAGTTCTTTAGTGTACTTGATTGATAAATATGTCCTCCATATGCTTGATTTGAAAGTCCAAGAAGGAAGTTGACTTTCCCATCATACATCTTAAATTTCTTACTCTTGCATTTAGAAAATTCTTTGCATATGCTTTCATTAGTAGCACTAACAATAATACTATCAACATAAATTTAAAAAATTAAAATGTCATGCTTATGCATTTTGATAAAAAGTATTATAACAACCTTACCTCTAATAATCCCATTTTCTAAAAGAAATACAGTCAACCTATCGTTCCAAGCTCTAGAAGCTTGTTTCAAAGCATATAAAGCTTTAGAGAGTTTGTAACATGGTTAGGAGCATCATGATTTTTAAACATGGGAGGTTAATCGCCATAAACTTCTTCCTGAAGAAAATATCTTAAATTTCACTTTTAACATCCATTTAAAATTACTTAAAATTCATATATGATGCAAATGCAAGTAATAATACAATAGCTTCTAACCCTATTACAGGTGTAAAATTTTCGTCGAAGGCTATGCCCTACTTTTAATTATACCGTTTAGCTACCAATCTGAACTTGTTTCTCATAACGATACCTGATTCATCTATTTTATTTTTAAACAACCACTTGGTACTTATGAGTAGAATTCTTGACTATGCATGTTTGGTATATAATCACTAGGAATGAAATTAAAAATGTTAATAGTTATGTTAGTATTTGGTATCAAATATTAGGAATGGTAATGAGAATTTTTGTACGCATATTTGATTATAATATGACTTATTTTGCAAATAATTAATCAAAATAATTTGCATTTTTATAGATAATTAATCAAATTTATTTTTAATGATTTAATAAATTATTAATTTAAAAAATATTGTGAATTATGAATTAATTGCAAGTGCACAGTGTAGCTGTAACTAGTACCAGCAAGTACGGGTCAATCCCACAAAGACAATGAATATTAGTAGTTACCGTTATCCTATTATCTAGCCTACGAATTTGGTTGTGATTTTTAATTAAAGAAATTAAAACTTAAGCAAATAAAATAAAATAGGCAGCAAGATTAAATAGAGAGAAATCACTTATGAAATTATCGGTATCGAGAATTAGTGTCTAGGTTTTGAATCCCCCTAAATACCCTTAATTGATTTGTCTCTTATTATGTAATTGTCTTGTTGATTTATTGGACTGTGGAAATTCCTATGGGATGCTAATAATTCACTCTTAAGGCTAATAACAACTAATTATAAGGTTATCAATCGAATTACTCAGGTTAAAGTTTACAAAATTGCTTTACCGATTTGTGAATCCTGCTATTAGGTTTGACCCTAATCTAGAAAATTTATGTCATCCTATCTCTAGGGTTGTAATCAACTCCTACCAATTATGGTTGATCTACTGACACAAAGGATTTCTCAGTCTTTATATTATGAGATCAGATTATGCACTAATATCCCGGATCTGTTTGAACATATATTAAACATATAATTGAATCACAATATTTAAATCCAAGCAATTGCATTAATAAAAGAATCAAAACATGTTATTGTATAAAACTAAGATTCATCTAACCTAAGAACTAAAAGAATTTAGTTACACATGATAAAACACAAAATCAAACATAAACAGAAAGAAAAACAAATTGAAAATAATGGATTCATAATTCTAAATCTCCTTGTTTGTCTCTTATTGAATATCCTTGCAAAGTAGATGTTTGATCTTGTATTACGATGGATCTTTCGATGATTTCTTCATGTTTTCCACTTCTCTGAATCAAAATCACTCCTTCTAAATGATCTTGGCCTTTATAATCACCCCCTAATATTTACTTCTCTTTTACCTCTGAACACATCCTTTTATAGTAATTTTTAATATTTTAGGTGATGCATAGTCTGATACATGGTCGTGTACTAAACCATGTACAACCCAAAATACCCAAAATTTGTGATTCTATATAGCCCTGGAGAAGTACATGGGCTTATGCACAGTTGTGTATCCCTTCTTTCCTTCAAATCTTCTTTTATGCAGCCTTTTCATCCGAATTATTCTCCTTTAAATCCATAAAGGCAATTATAACCTATAAATACACTTTGAGCAAATTAAGTACCAAATATACAATAAAAGTATAAAATATCAAGTGAAAATACATTAAATATGAGATATAAATATGGTCAAATATACATCTATCAAACATCCTTACACTTAAGCTTTTGCTTGTCTCAAGCAAAATTGATAATTAAAATTATCAATTTTACAACATTAATCCCTCATTAATCTCAACCTTTCCATTCATACTACAAATAATCATATCCTATTTGAATCAAATTAATATACAATTAGAGTCAAATTATCCTAAATTAGCTTGCTAAGTCCATATTAATAATAATCACATCAATAATTGCATTGAAATTAAAAACAAACATCCTTACACTCTTATCAAGATTTCACTTAATACCCTCAACTGTTTAGGGTGAAAAGTGTCAAAACTCTTAATTAATGCATGGTAACTCTTAGCATAGGTTTGTAATATTATCACAGCTCCACCACTTACGTATAAACTAGAAACAAAAATCAAAAGGTCTTCATATGGATTGTAATGGGGCTTAGGTACGATGTGGTTGGGATATTAAAAAGGATTAAATTGAAGGAAATTTACTAAGAGAATTTACAAGAAACTTGTTTACAATTTATACAGGTCCATTAATTATAAAAACAATGGTACTTTGTACTTTTCTTCTCTTCTTTTTCTATGCTCTTTTTTTAATCAAAACAAAAAAAATCTCAAACATTCATATTATAACACAATTAAAGAAACATAGGACCTTTCAATAATTTCAAGTCTCAAACATGTAAAGAATGTAAATAACCTTTAAGGTTTAAAATGATAAAAAGGTTTTCAAAGAAAAAAAAGGAAAAAGGTTAATATGTGAGTACAATAACAATGCAAAAGGCTAAGACTCAACTTGGTTATTCCTAAAAAATAATTTATGGATGTGGTAATTATCAAAGAAATAGGCCTAAACAAATTGTTGAATCTAAATGCCTCCATCATGTCAATGCTTCTAATTTAACAAATATGATCTTAATATGTATAATAAAAGAAAGTTCTAGAATCATTATCCTATACACAATAACACACATAAAATAATAAAAGAGCTTAAAATAATGATGCAATTGCTCTTAGGCTTAAAATGTAACATCCCGTTACCATGATGAGACTTGAATTGTGTATTATGAGAAATTATTTATAAAAAAAATTAGAAAGTACAATTCATGCTTATGCTAAATATGACATGCACATTTTTGCACATTAATATGATTGTACATGCATTCATGACATTTTTCGGGTATAATTGAGTTAATAATGCGATTAAAATGTGATTTGGCAATTTTGGTAATATTTCGGGTATTTCAAAATTTTTGGTGAATTTTTGAGAATTTGGTGTAATTTTTGGACTATAGAAAAATATTGATTTATAGGCTAATTATATAGTGACACATGGAATGATTGAATTAAGACATGTGGCTTACATAAGTGGTGACAAGTGGCTGATTATTTGGGTGATACGTGGGAGTCATGCAAGGATACACGTGCTATTGTGTTTTGATTAGGAAGAGTTGTCAGTAACTTTTGTTTTACACCGAGACGCTCAACTTTGTAGCTCTCTTCCCTGTTCATCACCAAATAGCTAAATGTGATTCTCTTTGTGTTAGTGATTTCATTCTCATTGCTGGAAGAGTTAAATCAAGTAAGTGATTTAATGATGTTTTACCGTGTAAAGAACTATATGCATGTGTGGTTAAGAAATGTACTTTCGGTGGTGATGAAATAATTAAATGAGAGAAAATGGATATGTTGTTTTTGCAGTTTGAGGAACAATGGGTTTTAAGATAATGATGAAGTGAGTTTTGGAATTAATTGATGGAGATTGAGTTTATGAAAAAGTTACAGTAGAGAGAGAGAGGAAGAACAGTGGAGAGTTAAATTTTTGATCTAAAACTTCTGTGATTTTTCGGTACTGATCTAGAGAGATTTTGATAAAATGTTCTTCATGGAAGTTGTAGATCTTTCTTTTATCTTTCCATTGATATAAATTTTGTAAATTTTAGAGTTTTGGATCAAAAGTTATGGAGTTTGGAAATTGGGTTTGTAGATTATGTCGTGGTTTGGAACAGTCTGTAGTGTTTTTAGCATAACTTGCAGAATATCGAACCCAATTGCATGAAACTGGTTTCATTTGGAAGTTAAGACATAAAGGAATAATTGTTTAGAAGAAAGTTTGGCCTAAATCCTTCGTTTTCATTGTCAAAATGATCAGGAAAAAGTGACCTGAAATTCTGTTTTGGAAAGAGCTGGAAAAAATGGAAGAGAGGAAGAAGACGCAATTTGTAGTTGAGTGGAAGTTGCCGTAGTGCCTAAGCACGATGGTGACATTGCTTGGTGGGTTGGAAAGTCACCCTAGTGCTTAAGCACGAGGGTGACATTGCTGAAATTGGTTGGAAAGCACCGTAGTGCTTAAGCACGA
>JANZXV010000008.1:30256926-30273302 GCA_027576455.1 Erythroxylum roigii
TGACGGTCTCACCTGATTTCCTGACACACTCTCCCACTAATGCAAAGTATCCCTCTGAAGTAGGCTAGCAACATGTACAACCTTCTCATCATCCTCACAATTGATTTGATCCAGTATCCTCTCGGCCTTCCTCATCCAAGTCTCGACATCTTCTGGATTCGTGGTCCTATAGAAATCCACTGCCTCACACTTCCTGAGCTTATCAAATTGTTTCCCCTTCTTAGCTGGAGCTAGAGCAGAAGATTACGGCAATTGGCTCATGGCCTAAGCAAATGCCTGAAATATCCTTGGATCTAATAGAGCAGGCATTTGCTCCTGTAGAAGAGGAGACTCCCGCATCTGTGATCGATTGGGCTCACTACTAGGCCCTACAAAAGTATCAGAATTCCTTGGGGCTGTAGACTCATCGGTACTCTCCTTCACTGGTGGTGAGTCGGGTGCAATCGATCCTTGCAATACTCCTCGTGTCCTTCAACAAGGTGGCATCTTACTCCTTCAATGGAAACACTAATGATTAGCTTATATTTCATTTTAATCTCAATCCCTACATGTATGCATGACATACATGTCACTTCATACAATCAATCAATTCACAATGCAATAAGTAGTTACATAGCTTAACAATTCATCCTACTATGCATTCTAAGCCTAGGAAAAACCTAAGCTTTGATACCAAACAATGTTTGACCCCGCTTCCGGAGCCTAACAATCGAAGTCATAAAACATCAGCGAACTAATTTCTTCAACTTCAGGATAGCATTTGGGAAAACTAAAACTGGAATTACAATTTGACTTCTTTAGAACATTTGTTCCCCAATGTCTTATGTTTGTAATGACATCGAAAGCATTTCATTTGGTTCAGAAATCTAAAATTTATAGCCCAAACATTTTCAGACTGTTCTTATACTGAAACAATACACTATACTCAACTTCCATCCAGATATTGAAAGGCTTAGAGACTTAATTAAAATTTGATTCCTTCAGATAATTTGTATCTCTACGTCTCTTGTTTATTTAGGAATAAGAATCATCTCATTTAGATACCTACATATCAGGATATGACCAACATACTGAAGCATGTTCAGTTGAAAAATCCAATTCATACTCTTCCAATCAATACCCTTACTTTGATTCAATCACTCTTTTTCAAATCAATACCAAAAGTTATAACTTTTTATAAAAACATAGATGAATTTGTTAAGAAACTATTGCTTCAAAAATCAGGTCATTTGGAGGTCAGACGACAAAGTTATGGTTAAAAGAGTGGAATATGCGGGTCGCAATCGTGCGATCGCGCATTGTCGTAATCGCGACTTTCCCTTCTTGGTTTTCTTCTTCCAACCTGTAATGGTAAAAAGGGCATAACTTTTACTACAAATATTAGATTAAAATCATTGAAAGACCAATTCGAAGAAGACTTCTAGGCCTACAACTTCTATGAAGACTTCAAAAAGATATTTTGCCTCTAAAAGGGCTAAAATTTCCAATTAATGTAGCTATCCTGAATGTCCATCCTATACAACATCACAAACTTTAAATGATCATAACTTCCAACTTCGATATCCAAAAATATCACACTTTATATCATTGGGAGGCTAGGAAGATAAGCTACAACTTTCATCAAGACAACTTTGGCTAATTCTACCTAGATCGATACAGATTTTTCTTTGAGTTTAGAACACAATTTCTACACCCATGAAAGCTTGCAAAATGCAATATCTCTTTATATCAATCCACTACTAAGTACCTTTCGGTAACTCTTGAACCTCATCTCAAGTAATTCATCCCATACAACCTTTCTAATCTCTAACATGCTATTCTAAAAAAAACACCCATTTGTAGTTTCAAAAAAGAAGAATATGCATATACACATTCCCCTTCCATAACCATCATACTCAACCTATAAAATAACATAATCATATACAAAAGGAAATCCTTAAATTCTCATTGTCATTAGTAAGCAAAGTAATTATTTGAGCAAGCTTTATTTACATATCAACATACACATCACTAACTTAGCACACGATACAAAATACATTAGATGCTCAATGTTTGATATGCTTATAAATCTGTCCAAAAGTCTAGCCACTAACTTAGTTACAAAAATCTTTAATATCTTGGAGTTTCTGATGCCTTGGAAGGTTCACACTCGTCTTGTTTTTCACCTAAGGAGGGAATAGTGGGGTGAGCTACACGGCTCAGTGGCTAGTACATTTATATCCATTGACAATGAGCCATACAATCAAACATATAAACATAAATGTCTAGTAATTCAATAATTCACAATTCATCTCATAACTCATAATTAAAAAAAATGTCATCACATAGAGCATATCATGTAATTATCTATCAAAGCATAACACTCAATTAGGCATCATACTCAACAAATCAATGATAAAATGCATAACAAATGACTCAAGAGTTTCTTAGAACGAAACGGACAAACCAAAGTTTGCACTGTGAACAAAACAAGTCCGATTTCTCAAGATTTGGTGGCCTCAAGTGGGCAGCTGGGAGAAGGCTATAGGTCAACGTGCACGTGACTAATGAAACGGGTTTCTCTCTTGCCCAATCACAAACAAATTTATGCTTTATTTAGCCAATGACGAATTCATATTCTCATGCTTCTTTCATTTTATCATATTCTAATCCTTCCATCTAATTCTAATCTCTATTCGTGCCTTTAAATTAATGACTAAATTAAAAGATAATCAAACAATTAAATAATCAACCAAAACCTAAATAAATAATTAAACAAAACAAATCGATAATAATTGAAAAAAATTCGGGGTCCAACAATTCTTCCTCGCTAAAAGAATTTTGTCCTCGAAATTCTTACCTGAGCCCATGAAAAGGTGTGGATACTTTTCCTTCATTGCTTCTAAAGGCTCCCATGTTGCCTCCTCCGTTAAATGGTTCTTCTATAAGACTTTAGCTAGCTTCACAATCTTATTTCTCAACACCTTTTCCTTCGAATCTAAGATCTCTACTGGTTGCTCCTCATAGGTCAGATCCTCCCTTAGTTGGACGTCTGAAGGTTGAATTATGTGTTAAGGATCTGATCGATACTTCTTTAACGTCGATACGTGGAAGACATTGTGAATTTTAGATAATTTTGGTGGCAAAGCTAACTTATAAGCTAAAGGCCCAATCTTTTCAATGATCTTAAAAGGGCCTATGTATCCTAGACTAAGCTTACCCTTCTTGCCAAACCTTAAAACCCCTTTCCATGAAGAAGCTCTAAGAAACACTCTGTCTCTAATTTCAAATTCCATCTCCTTCCTATCCGCATCCGTATAGCTTTTCATTTTGTCTTGAGCTGTTTTGAGTCTCTTTTTCACCATTTTAATCTTATCAACCGTGACTTGTACCGACTCAGACCCTAAAAGCCTCCTTTCACCTTCCTTATCACAACAAATAGGAGTTCTGCACCTCCTACCATACAATGCTTCATAAGGTGCCATCTGAATTCTTGAGTGATAGGAATTATTGTAAGCAAACTCAATTAAAGGTAAATGACCATCCCATGAACCTTTGAAATCCATAACACAAGCTCTTAACATTGCCTTCAATATACGTGTTGTACTCTCTGATTGACAGTCAGTCTATGGATGGAAAGTTGTACTAAAATGCAACCTAGTTTCCAAAGCCTCTTCTAAGCTTTCCCAGAATCTGGAGGTGAACTTGGGATCTCTATCTGAAACTATAGAGCTTGGAATCCCATGAAGCCTGATTATCTCATCTATGTATTTCTTAGCCAAAGCATTCAAAGAATCTGTCTGCTTAATTGGCAAGAAATGTACGGACTTGGTTAGCCTATCCATAATTACCCATGTTGTGCCATGCTTCCTGCTAGTCCTTGGCAATCCTATTAAGAAATACATTGTAATCTTTTCCCACTTCCATTCAGGAATAGACAAGGGTTTAAGCTTGCCTGGTATTCAGCCTTGACTTGCTGGAACACTAAGCATTTTTTAGCATATTCTGCAACTTATCAAACAAGTCATCTATGCGTGGAAGCAGATATCAATTCTTGATAGTGACATGATTGAGATTCCTATAATCCACGCACATCCTCAACGATCAATCTTCTTTCTTTACAAAAAGGACCAAAGCTCACCAAGGTGAAGAGGTAGGCCTAATGTAACCTTCCTCCAACAACTCTTCGAATTGCTCGTCGAGCTCCTTCAATTCTGTTGGAGCCATTCTATAAGGCGAAATTGAGATCAGTGCTGTACCTGGAAGAAGTTCAGTGGGAAATTCAATTTCCCTAGGTGGTGGTAGACTTGGTAATTCCTCATAAAATACATCTGGGAATTCCATGACTACAAGAATTTCTTCAAACTTCCCTCCATTTGCCTTTGTGTCTACCACATAGGCTAAAAATGCTTCACACCCTTTCCTTATCATTTTCTCTGCCATCAAGGCCGAAACAATTCTCGGTGAGCTAAATTTTCTTTCTCCTATAAACATCACCTTTCTTCCATTATCCAACTCGAACTCTACTGTCTTTTGTTTGCAATCTAAGTTGGCATAATACTTTTCTAACGTATCCATGCCTAATATCACATCTAATCCCCCCATCTTCAAGGGCATCAAATCCACCACTAATTGTCCTTACCAATACATATCTCACAATCTTTATAAACTTGACTAACAATAATATACCGGCCGATTGGAGTGCTCACCATCAAAGGAGTATCTAATGGGCTCAAATCCCTATCATACATAGTTCTACCCGATTAAACAAAAGAGTAGGTAGAGCCCGTATCAGTTAAAACAACAACATTAACATCAAATAATTTAACTGTACTAGTCACAACTTCTGGAGCGATCTCTGCATCCTCCCGTTTCTTTGCAAAAGCTCTAGCTAATGCTTTCACCCTTGATCTTCCTGGCGGACTTAAACTCTTAGCTACCTCATAGCTGCCCACTTTTGTTGCAGTCTTGTGCCCCACTGTCTCAGTTCTCTTTAAAGCTTGCATTTGTGTTCCCTCTCTTCTTGCATACTTTAGACACTCTCTGGCCATGTGTCATTTCTCTCTACAATTGAAGCATACTCCCGTCAATCAGTAACACCCCTCTATGAAACCTTCCGCAATGTTCACATTTGGGAATTGGTGGCTTATCCCCATCTCCCTTTCTACTGCCTCCTACCTTTGAGGCTTGATGAGAAGCAGTAGAAGTTCTCATAGGTCTAGGACTGCTTGCACCATTGTTCCTCTCCTCAGACTGCACAAGGAAAGTCTTGGCACTCCTCTCAGGCATAGAAGTACCACCTCCCCTCTTGAACTGTTCTCTCCCTTTTCTTTTTTTGTTCACGATGCTCTTTATATTCTCAATGTTATCTACCCTTAGTGTCGCTTCAACTAGCTGTTGAAAATCACATAAATTTTGTATCACCACTTTTTCTCTGATGCCTAGATGCAACCCCAATTCGAACCTACGACACTTAGCTGCCTCACTCATCATCATCTCTGTTGCATACCAGGATAGTAGTGTAAACCGGCGCTTATACTCACTCACTGTCATTTCCCTTTGGGTGAGACTCAGAAACTCTCTCTGCTTCTACTAAAAATATACCTCAGACAGGTACTTCTTCTTAAGTATCGCTAAGAAATCCTTCCATGCAAGCACTGACGGTCTCACCTGATTTCCTGACACACTCTCCCACTAATGCAAAGTATCCCTCTGAAGTAGGCTAGCAACATGTATAACCTTCTCATCATCCTCACAATTGATTTGATCTAGTATCCTCTCGGCCTTCCTCATCCAAGTCTCGACATCTTCTGGATCCGTGGTCCTATAGAAATCAACTGCCTCATACTTCCTGAGCTTATCAAACTGTTTCCCCTTCTTAGCTGGGGCCAGAGCAGAAGATTACGGCAACTGGCCCATGGCCTGAGCAAATGCCTGAAACATCCTTAGATCGAATGGATCAGGCACTTGCTCCTGCAGAAGAGGAGACTACCGCATTTATGATCAATCGGGCTCACTACTAGGCCCTACAGAAGCCTCAACATTCCCTGAGGCTGCAGACTCATCGGTACTATCCTCCCTTGGTGGTGAGTAAGGTGCAATCGATCCTTTCAATACTCCTCGTGTCCTTCTATATGGTGGCATCTTACTCCTTCAATGGAAACATTAACGATTAGCTTATATTTCATTTTAATATTAATCCTTATATGTATGCATGACATGCATGTCACTTCATGCAATCAATTGTATCACAATGCAATAAGTAATCACATAGCTTAACAATTCATCCTACTATGCATTCTAAGCCTAGGAAAAACCTAAGCGCTAATACCAAACATTGTTGGACCCCGCTTCCGGAGCCCAACATTCGAAGTCATAAAATATGAGCAAACTCATTTCGTCAACTTTAGGATAGATTTTGGGAAAACTCAAACTGGAATTACAATTTGACTTCTGCAGAACATTTGTTCCCCATTGTCTTAAGTTTCTAATGACTCCAAAAGCATTTAATTTGGTTCAGAAATCTAAAATTTATAGCCAAAACATTTTTGGACTGTTTTTAACATGAAATAGTACACTATACTTAACTTCCATCCAGATATTGAAAGTCCTAGAGACTGAATTAAAATTTGATTCCTTCAGATAATTTGTAGCTCTACGTCTCTAGTTTATTTAGAAATAAGAATTATCTCATTTAGATCCCTACAGATCAAGATATCTCCATCATAATGAAGCATGTTCGGTAGAAAAATCCAATTCATACTCTTCCAATCAATACCCTTACTTTGATTCAATCACTCTGTTAAATCAAAACCAAAAGCTATAAATTTTTATAAAACGATAGAGGAATGTGTTAGGAAACTGTTGCTTTAAAAATTAGGTCATTTGGAGGTCAGATAACAAAGTTATGGTCAAAAGAGTGGAATATGTTCAAGGTAGGGGGAGACTGGCGGGTTGTGATCGTGCGATCGCGCTTTGTAGCAATCGCGACTTTCCCTTCGTGCATTTCTTCTTCTGACCTGTAATGGTAAAAAGGGCATAAATTTTACTACAAATATTAGATTAAAATCATTGAAAGACCAATTCAAAGAAGACTTCTAGGCCTATAACTTCTATGAAGACTTTAAAAAGATATTTTGCCTTCAAAAGGGCTAAAATTTCCAATCAATGTAGCTGTCCTGAATGTCCATCCTATACAGCATCACAAACTTCAAATGATCATTACTTCCAGCTTAGATATCCAAAAATTTCATGCTTTATATTGTTGAGAAGCTAGAAAGATAAGCTACAACTTTCATGAAGACAACTTTGGCTAATTCTACCTAGATCCATACAGTTTTTTCTTTGAGTTTAGAACGAAATTTCTACAACTATGAAAGCTTACAAAATGCAATATCTCTTCATATCAATCCACTACTAAGTACCTTTCGATAACTCTTGAACCTCACCTTAAGTAATTCATCCCGTACAACCTTTCCAATCTCTAACAAGCTATTCTAAAACAAACACCCATTTGCAATTTCAACAAACAAGAATATGCACATACACATTCCTCTTCCACAACCATCATACTTAACCTATAAAATAACACAATCATACACAAAAGGAAATCCTTAAATTCTTATTGTCATTAGTAAGCAAAGTAAATATTTGAAAAAGCTTTATTTACATATCAACATACACATCACTAACTTAACACACGATACAAAATACATTGGATGCTTAATGTTTGATATGCTTATAAAGCTATCCAAAAGTCTAGCCACTAACTTAGTTACAAAATTCTCCAATATCTTGGAGTTTCTGATGCCTTGTAAGGTTCAACACTCATCTTGTTTTGCACCTGAGGAGGAAATAGTAGGGTGAGCTACACAGCTCAGTGGCTAATACATTTATAGCCATCAGCAATGAGCCATACAATCAAACATATATACACATATGTCTAGCAATTCAATAATTCGCAATTCATCTCATAACTCATAATTAACAAAAAAAGTCATCACATAGAGCATTTCATGTAATTATCTATCAAAACATAACACTCAATTATGCATCATACTCAACAAATCAATGATAAAATGCACAAAAAATGGCTCGAGAGTTCCATGGAACAAAAAGGACAAACCGAAGTTTACACCGTGAACAAAACGAGTCTTATTTCTCAGGATCTCGTGGCCTCAAGCGGGCAGTCGGGAGAAGACTATAGGTCAACGTGCACGTGACTAAAAAAACGGGTTCCTCTGTTGCCCTATCACAAACAAATTTGTGCTCAATTTAGTCCATCACAAATTCGTACTCTCATACTTCTTTCATTTCATCATATTCTCATATTCTCATATTTTCATGCTTTTTCTTGTTTTCATTCAATTCAAAATGTCATAATCTTTTTCAAGGTATAACATGGTCATAATTCATCATGCGTTTTCAAATCTTTGTAACAATTCAAATTCACGCAATTTAAGCATAAACACATAAGTAGGGCATTTGCCCTTCACACGACAACTATAAACATGTTACCCACCTAATTTTTGCTGAAAATCTAAGCTCAAGATTGGCTTTCCTCTTGTTCTTGAGTAAGGTTTTCTTGATTCCCTTCAAATAAACCAATTGCTATTTAATCCATATTCAAATGAAAGTTCATAAAACTTCAAGAATCAAAGAAATGCTAAAATTGAATTTAAACCTAACCTATCCATAGTCCATCTATGCTAGAAAAACCAAAACCCTAGCTTAGAAATCCAAACTAAAATTGGTTTCATCTTCCTCTTCTTTCTTCCTTCATTCCCAACATAAACGCTAGTCTCTATTTAATCCCTTTTTGAACCTAGCCAGAAGAAAGATGAAAACTTATCTCCAACAAGTTGATTTCTTTTTCTGTCTCTTCTTCTTTCTTCTTCCTTCCAAGTTTCCTACGATCTTCCTTCTTCTCTTCTCCTTTTCACGTTTTTTCTTCTTTCTCTTTGGTTCTCATGAAACTTCTCTCTTCTTCTTCTAGTTCAAGACCATTTTTAATGGTCTTTTCCCCCATTTTACCCTTCATTTACCTTGTCCTTCCCATTGTGCCCCTTCTTTCATTTAATCCATCTACTAACTCCTTTAAGATAACTTAATTCTAACCTTCCCATATTAATTCTAACTTAATTCTAATCCTTCCATCTAATTCTAATCTCTATTCATGCCACTAAATTAATGACTAAATTACAAAAAGATAATCAAACAATTAAATAATCAACCAAAACCCAAATAAATAATTAAATAAACAAATTGATAATAATTGAAATTTTTTTTGGCTCCAACAATTCTCCCCCCTTAAAGAATTTCATCCTCGAAATTCTTACCTAAGCCCATGAAAAGGTGTGGATTCCTTCATTGCTTCCAAAGGCTCCCATGTTGTCTCCTCCGTCGAATGGTTCTTCCATAAGAATTTAACTAGCTTCACATTCTTTTTTCTTAATACCTTTTCCTTCGACCCTAAGATCTTCACTGGTTGCGCCTCATAGGTCAAATCCTCCCTTAATTGGACGTCTGAAGGTTGAACTATGTGTGAAGGATCTGATCAATACTTCCTCAACATCGATACGTGGAAGACATTGTGAATTTTAGATAATCCCGGTGACAAAGCTAACTTATAAGCTAAAAGCCCAATCTTTTCAATGATCTCATAAGGGCCTATGTATCTCGGACTAAGCTTGCCCTTCTTGCCAAACCTCAAAACCCCTTTCCATGGAGAAGCTCTAAGAAATACTTTGTCTCTAATTTCAAATTCCATCTCCTTCCAATGCGCATCTGTATAGCTCTTCATTCCGTCTTAAGCTGCTTTGAGTCTCTGTATCACCATTTTAATCTTATCAATCGTGACTTGTACTAACTCAGACCCTAAAAGCCTCCTTTCACCTTCCTTATCCCAACAAATAGGAGTTCTACACCTCCTACTATACAAAGCTTCATAAGGTGCCATCTGAATTCCTGAGTGATAGGAATTATTGTAAGCAAACTCAATTAAAGGTAAATGATCATCCCTTGAAGCTTTGAAATCCATAACACAAGCTCTTAACATTGCCTCCAATGTCCGTATTGTTCTCTCCAATTGACCATCAGTCTGTGGATAGAAAGCCGTGCTAAAATATAACTTTGTTCTCAAAGCCTCTTGTAAACTTTCCCATAATCTGGAGGTGAACTTGGGATCTCTATTTGAAACTATAGAGCTTGGAATCCCATAAATTTTGATTATCTCATCTATTTATTTCTTGGCCACAGCATTCAAAGAATTTGTCTGCTTAATTGGCAAGAAATGTGCGGACTTGGTTAGCCTATCCACAATCACCCATATTGCGTCATGCTTCCTGCTAGTCCTTGGCAATCCCATCAAGAAGTCCATCGTAATCTTCTCCCATTTCCATTTAGGAATCGACAAAGGTTTAAGCTTACCTGAAGGTGCCTGGTGTTCAGCCTTAACTTACTGGCACACTAAGCATCTTTTAGCATATTCTGTAACTTCTTTCTTCATTCCTTTCCACCATAAATGCTCCTTCAAATCTCTATACATTATTGTACTTCCTGGGTGCATTGCATAAGACGCATTATGTGCCTCATCAAGAATCTCGTCTTTCAACTCTTGCATATCAGGAATATATAGTCTATTTCCTAACACCATCAATCCATCTTCCCTTACCTCTATTTCAGAAGGTTTACCATCTTTAATCTCTTCTCGGAGCCTGCTCAAATATTCATCTTGTTCCTACAATTCCTTAATCTTCTCATTCAATACTGGCCTCACTCTAAAATTAGACAATGCACAATCAGGCTCGACTTGTTTCAATGTCACATTAAGCCTGGCTAATTCCTTCAGCAAAGGAAGGTACTCTGCCTCCACATGTGCCATAATGGATTTCCTACTCAGTGCATCCACTACTACATTATCTTTCCCTGGCTGGTGGTCTATCATCAAGTTGTAATCCTTTAACAGTTTGAACCATCTTCTTTGTCTCAAATTCAACTCCTTTTGGCTCATCAAATACTTAAGACTCTTGTGGTCTATAAACACCTTAGTAATGACTCCATACAAGTAATGTCTCTAAATCTTCAATGCAAAAATTATGGCAGCTAACTCCAAAACATACGTAGGATAATTCATCTCATAAGGCTTTAATTTCCTAGAACCATAAGCAATCACCCTATCTCTTTGCATCAACTCAAAGCCCAGGCCCTTCCTTGAGGCACCGCTATACACTGTATACCCATCACTACCCGAAGGCAAAGTCAAAATCGGTGCAGTTATAAGACTATTCTTCAATTCTCCAAAACTGCTCTGGCACTCCTCTGTCCACACAAATTTTTGATTCTTCCTTGTCAATTTGGAAAGTGGAGCTACTATCATGGAAAAGCCCCCCCACAAACCTTCTGTAATACTCGGCTAAACCTAAGAAACTTCTTACTTCAGCTACATTCTTGGGTGCTTCCCATTTCACAACCGCTTCTATCTTCCTCAGATCTACATGTACTCCTTGCTTTGAAATCACATGTCCAAGAAATGTCACTTCCTTTAGCAAAAATTCACATTTGTTGAATTTGGCATACAACTCATTCTTCCTAAGTGTCTCCAAAGAAATTCTTAAATGTTCCTCATGCTCCTTATCACTCTTAGAATAGACCAAAATATCATTAATAAAGACAATGACAAATTGGTCTAAGAAAGGCTTAAAGACTCCATTCATTAAGTCCATGAAAGTTGCAGGTGCATTTACCAACCGAAAAGACATGACCAAGGACTCAAAGTGGCCATACCGTGTTATAAAAGCAGTCTTTGAGACATCGGACTCCTTAATCCTTAACTAGTGGTAACCCGATCTCAAATCTATCTTGGAAAAGACCCTTACCCCTTGCAACAAGTCATCTATGCGTGGAACCGGATATCTATTCTTGATAGTGACATGATTGAGCTTCCTATAATCCACACACATCCTTAACGATCCATCTTTTTTCTTTACAAAAAGGATCGAAGCTCCCTAAGGTAAAGAGCTAGGCATAATGTAACCTTTTTCCAACAACTCTTCCAATTGCTCCTTAAGCTCTTTCAATTCCATTGGAGCCATTCTATAAGGTGGAATTGAGATCAGTGCAGTAACTGGAAGAAGTTCAATGGAAAATTTAATTTTCCTAGGTGGTGGTAGTCCTGGTAATTCCTCGAGAAAGACACCCGGGAATTCCATGACTACAGGAATTTCTTTTAACTTCCCTCCATTTGCCTTCATGTCTACCACTTAGGCCAAAAATGCTTTACACCCTTTCCTCATCATTTTCTCTGCCATCAAGGCCGAAACAATTCTCGATGAGCTAAATTTTTTGTCTCCCATAAACATCACCTTTCTTTCATTATCTAGCTCGAACTCCATTGTCTTCTGTTTGCAATCTAAGTTGGCATGATACTTTTCTAACGTATCCATGCCCAATATCACATCTAATCCCCCCATCTTCAAGGGCATCAAATCCACCACTAATTGTCCTCCACTAATACATATCTCACAATCTTTATAAACTTAACTAATAATAATATACTGGCCAATTGGAGTACTCACCATCAAAGGAGTACCCAATGGGCTCAAATTTCTCCTATGCACAGTTCTACTCAATGACACAAACGAATGGGTTAAACCCGGATCAATAAAAAAAATTGCATCATCATCAAATAATTTAACCGTAACTATTACAACTTCTGGAGCGGTCTCTGCATCCTTCCATGTCATTGTAAACACTTTAGCTGGTGCTTGCCCCTTGATCTTCCTAGAGGATTTACTCTCTTAGTTGCCTCAGAGCTACCCACTTCTGTTGCAGTCTTGTGCTCCACTGTCTTAGTTCTTTTTGAAGCTTGCATCTGTGATCCCTCTCTTTTTGCATACTTCGGACACTCTCTGGCCATGTGTCCTTTCTCTCCATAATTGAAGCATGCTCTCGTCAATCGGTAACATTCCCCTCTATGAAACCTTCAGCAATGTTCACATTTAGGAATGGGTGGCTTATCTCCATCTCCTTTTCTACTGCCTCCCACCGTTGAGGCTTGATGAGAAATAGTAGAAGTTCTCATAGGTCTAGGTCTGCTTGCACCACTGCTCCTCTCCTTAGACTGTACTGGGAAAGTCCTGGCACTCCTCTCAGGCATAGAAGTACCACCTCCCCTCTTGAACTGTTCTCTTTCCTTTCTCTTTTTGTTGATAGCACTCTTTATATTCTTATTGTTTTCAACCCTCAGTGCTGCTTCAACCAGCTGTTGAAAGTCACAGAAGTTATGCACCACCACTTTTTCCCTGATGGCTAAGTGCAGTCCTGTTTCAAACCGATGGAACTGAGCAGCCTCACTCAGCATCATCTCAGCTGTATATTGCGATAACTATGTAAACCAGCGCTCATACTCACTAAACGTCATCTCCCTTTAGGTGAGACTCAGGAATTCCCTCTACTTCTGTTGAATGTACACCTCAGACAGATACTTCTTCTTATAAGTAGCGAGGAAGTCCTTCCATGCCAACACTATCGGTTTCAATTGACTTCCTGGTACACACTCCCATGAATGCAAAGCATCCCCCTAAAGCAGACTTGCAATATATACAACCTTCTCATCATCTTCACAATCCATCTGCTCCAATACCATCTCTGTCTTTCTCAACTAAGTCTCAGCTTCTTCAAGATTAGTGGTCCCATCAAATTCCACTGCTTCGTACTTCCTCACCTTGTCAAACTGTTTCCCCTTTTTAATTGGGGCCGAAGCAGAAGCCTGCGACATCTGACCCATAGCCTAGAAAAAGGCTTGTGTAAATGCCTAAAACAATTGCAAATCCAAGGTAGGCACTTACTCTGACGGAACAGGCGACTCTTGCGTCTGTGATCAAATGGGCTCACTACTTTGCCCTAAGGAAGCCTCAGCATTTCCTAGGGCTACCGACTCATCGGTACTCTCCTCGTGTCCTTCTACGAAGTGGCATCTTACTCCTTCAATGAAAACACTAATGATTAGCTTACATTTCATTTTAATCTTAGTTCCTATATGCATGATATGTATGTCACTTAATGAAATCAATCAATTCACAATGCAACAATTAATCACATAGCATAACAATTCATCGTACTATGCATTCTAAGCCTAGAAAAAACCTAAGCTCTGATACCAAACAATGTTGGACCCCGTTTCTGGAGCCCAACATTCAGAGTTACAAAATATGAGCAAACTAATTCTGCTATTTTAGAACAGATTTTGGGAAACCTCTAATTGGAATTTCAGTTTGACTTCTTCAAAACATTTGTTCCCCATTGTCTTAAGTTTCTAATGAAATCAAAAACATTCAATTTGGTTTAGAAATATTAAAGTTATAGCCCAAACATTTTCAGACTATTATTAAACCGAGACTGCACACTATACTCGAGTTCCATCAAGATATTGAAAGTCGTACAGGCTGAATTAAAGTTAAATTCCTTCAAATAATTTGTAGCTCCATGTATCTAGTTTAGTTAGAAACAAGAATCATCTCATTTGGAGCTCTACAAATCAAGATATCACTAAAATACTTAACCATGTTCAGTAAAAATATCCAACTCATACTCTTACAACTGATCCTCTCTGTTTGATTCAATTAATCTTTTTCATATCAATCTCAAAAAATATAAAATTTTAAGGAGAGATAGAGGAATGTTTTAGAAATCCATTGCCTCAAAAATCAGGTCATTTGGAGATCGGACAACAAAGTTATGGCCAAAAGAGTGAAAATTGTTCAGGTCTAGGGGGAAGCCTGCGGGTCGAGGTCGTGGTCGCGACTTATCGCGATTGCGACTTTTCCCTTTCTGCTTTTCTTCTTCGACCTATTTTGGTAAAAACAACATAACTTTTACTAGGAATATTGGATTAAGGTCATTCAAAGATCATTTCAAAGAAGACTTCTAGACCACAACTTCCCTGAAGACCTTAAAAATAATTTTAGCCTTTATAAGGGTTAAAATTTCCAATCAATATAGTTGTCCTGAAAATCCACCCTATACGACAAGCTACAACTTTCATGAAGACAACTTTGGCTAATTCAACCTAAGTTGATACAATATTTCCTTTGAGTTCCGAACACAACCTCTAAAACTTGCAAAATACAATATCTCTTCATATCAACCCACTACTTGGTACATTTCGGTAACCTTGAACCTCACCTCAAGTAACTCATCCTATACAACCTTTCCAACTTCTAACATGCTATTCTAAAACAAACACCCATTTGTAATTTCAACAAAGAAGAATATGCACATACACATTCCTCTTCCACAACTATCATACTCAACCTATAAAATAGCATAATCATACACAAAAAGGAAATCCTTAAATTATCATTGTCATTAGTAAGCAAAGTATATATTTGAATAAGCTTTATCTACATATCAACATACATATCACTAACTTAGCACAAGATACAAAATACATGAGATGCTTAATGTTTGATATGCTCATAAAGCTATCCAAAAGTCTAGCAACTAACTTAATTACAAAAGTCTCTAATATCTTGGAGTTTCCGATGCCTTGCAAGGTTCAACACTCGTCTTGTTTTGCACCTGAGGAGTGGAAATATATGGGATGAGCTACAAAGCTCAGTGGCTAATAGGTTTATAGTCATCGGTAATTAGCCATACAATCAAACATATATACACATGTGTCTAGCAATTCAAATAATTCACAATTCATCTCACAACTCATAATTAACCGAATGTCATCACATAAAGCATATCATGAAATAATCTATCAAGAATAACACTCAATTATGCATCATACTCAACAAATTAATGATGAAATGCACAACAAATGGCTCGAGAGTTCCGTGGAATGAAACGGAGAAACTAAAGTTTACACTGTGAACAAAACGAGTCTGATTTCTCAGGATCTCGTAGCCTCAAGCGGGCAGCCGGGAAAAGGCTATAGTTCAACGTGCACGTGACCAACAAAACGTGTTCCTCTCTTGCCCACTCACAAACATATTTATGCGCAATTCAATAAATTACAAATCCGTACTCTCATGCTTCTTTCATTTCATCATATTCTCATATTTTCATGCCTTTCTTCTCTTCATTTAATTCAAAATGTCATAACCTTTTTCAAGGTATAACATGTCATATTTTAGATATTCACAATAGTTCAAAATTTACAAAATTAAGCATAACCACATACATAGGGCATTTGCCCATCACACAATAACTATAAACATATTACCTACCTAATTTTTGTTGAAAAATCCTAGCTCAAGATTGCCTTTCCTCTCGCTCTTGAGTAAGGTTTTCTTGATTCCCTTCAAATAAACTAATTTCTATTTAATCCATATTCAAATGAAAGTTCATAAAAGTTCAAGAATCAAAGAAATGCTAAAATTGAATTTAAA
>JANZXV010000008.1:30286683-30318746 GCA_027576455.1 Erythroxylum roigii
CTTCATGCCAAAAAGCTTTTGATACTCTCAAGGCCAAACTCATTTCTCCTCCTATTCTGGTTGCACCTGTTTGGCATTTACCTTTTGAGCTTTCGTGTGATGCTTCCAATTATGCTGTGGGAGCAATGTTAGGACAGCGTGAGGAGAAGTTGGCCAGAGTCATAGCATACGCGTCCAAGACATTAGATCCTGCTCAAGCCAACTACACCACGACCGAAAAAGAGCTCTTTGCAGTAGTCTTTGCGCTTGAGAAGTTTCGGCAGTATCTGCTTAATTCACGTGTCATCATCTTCACCGATCACGCCGCTGTTAAATACCTTCTGACAAAACCACAATCTAAACCCCGATTGATTCGTTGGACTTTGCTTCTTCAAGAGTTTGACATTGAAATCAAGGATCGGGCTGGTGCAGCGAATCAAGTAGCGGACCATTTGAGCAGATTGCCAAAAGATACTAAAGGAGTCGATTCTTCCGATCTGACCTGCGATTCTTTTCCTGATTCTGTCTTATGTGCTGCTATTCTTAAGGAGCCTTGGTATGCACATATTGTCAATTATCTGCAAACAAACTTGACCCCAGTCTGCATGTCCAGGGGACAGGCTCAAAAGTTGAAGAGTGAAGCCCGGCATTATATTTGGGACGAGCCTCATCTGTGGAAATTGTGTAGTGACCAAGTAATTCGACGATGCGTTCCAGATGAGGAGTTTAATGACATACTATCAGCTTGTCACTCGATGGTTTGTGGGGGACATTTCAGTGCTAGACGAACAGCTAGAAAAGTTTTGGACTCGGGATTCTACTGGCCTACTCTTTTTCGGGATTCCTTCTATTTTTGCCAAGCTTGCGACAAGTGTCAACGTTTCGGTGGATTAGGGAAACGTCATGAGATGCCACAACAACCAATTTTGTTTTGCGAAATCTTTGATGTTTGGGGGATCGATTTCATGGGACCATTTCCCCCATCGTTTGGGTTCGTGTACATTCTCCTCGGAGTTGACTATGTTTCGAAATGGATCGAAGCCGTACCCACGAGGCAAGATGATGCGCAGGCAGTTTCTAAATTCCTTAAGTCCAATATTTTCTGCCGATTCGGTATTCCTAAGGCCATAGTGAGCGATCGCGGAACCCATTTTTGCAATCGAATTATTACTAATTTGCTTTCCAAATTTGGAGTTACGCACAAAGTTTCTACTGCCTATCACCCGCAAACCAATGGTCAAGCCGAAGTTTCGAACCGAGAGGTCAAGCACATTTTAGAGAGAATAGTCAAACCCTCTAAGAAGGATTGGAGCCTGCGTTTAGAGGAAGCTCTGTGGGCATATCGTACTGCCTACAAGTCCCCGACATATTCTTCGCTATATTTATTCCTATTCTTATTATCATTCCCTCCTACAAACCAACCACCTCCTGAGCTTTATTGGTTCAATTAGTGCCATTTCGGAGAAGTGAGTGTTAGAAATAATAATACGGCTCATCTTACATCTTTTTATCAAATGTTAGGAGACAAATTAGATCTTTTGGCCATCTACAATGCAAGGTTAGCGTTAATTTATATTCTAATCATAAAAATGTCCAAGATCAAAATACACTTCAGGGTTCGGACGGTTAGCCGAACTTGCCAAACGACATGTCTTATCGAAAACCAAAGCTAGACACGAGTACGATACAAGACTGCAGGTCTCTTGGTAATGGGTATGGATTGTCTGCATCCACCACCACACAACCTTCTCTGCCTTCCACACCTTTCTTCAAGATCGGTTCTTTCTTTGCAAAATCACGAAAACCCGTCAATACCCAGTTGCAGACATCAGTATGGAGGCAATTGTACTTTTGTTTTAGTTTCTAAGAAAGCAAAATTTTCTCCGATCTTCAGGAATGGGAGCAGAATATGTGGTACCCTTGTGAGAGCGAATAGCAGAGAGTCTCCTTATGAAGTTTTAGGAGTGTCTCCCGCTGCAACTCCTGATGAAATTAAAAGGGCATACAGGAAACTTGCTTTGAAGTATCACCCTGATGTCAATAAAGAGGTATAGGTCAGCTTGGTCCCTTGAGATTTAGATCAAACTCTGTCTATAGTTTATACTGGCCTTTGTACATTGTTTTGTTTTTTGTTTACTCGCATCCATTCCTGCCTTTAACGTAGTATCCTAGTTCTCAAGCGTGATTGCTGTGTAGCATCATCAAACAAAAGAAAGAAGATTTTTGCTGAAGTGAACATATAATATCTGGCGTAGATCCGTTATTTCTCATACTGTTTGTCTAATATATTCTACAACTCTTTGTAACTGATTATCTAAGTCAATTCGTCTGGCTCCAGAAAAATGCCGAGCAGAAATTTATGAAGATTAAGCATGCATATAATACATTATTGAATTCCGAGTCTACAAGGAAGTATGGCGCTGCAAATTCGTCAGGTTTCTCGTACTCCAGCACTCAAAGAAGTCAAAAGAATACTGAAGATGAAGACTTCTATGGATTTGGTAAAAGCCAAAATTCCATTTGTATTTGTGTAACACCTATTTGCTTGGCTAATTCATTCTTTTTATATGTTTTCATATCGTAATTGTTGCCTTCTTCAGTACGAGTGGGTGTTATGTCGGTTCTCATACAAGGCAGTAATGGGGAAATTCTACTTGTACCGAAATATTAGACTGTGATCATTTACTGATTGAAGTGTATATAATCTTTAACTGGTAAATTTTGGATCAGTAACTTCTTACGTAAGTGTCCTACTATCAGGTTTTCTTAGCTGATAATGAAGGAGAGTAAGTCGTGATTGTCCTAGGCTTTAACTTTTTATTAGCAGTGCTTGGTTCATGGCAATGATACCAATTACTTGTGTCATTACCAAAGTGTGGTTTGTAGGAGCAAATTGTCTACTCTAGGGTTAATATGGTTCACATTTTTAGGACCTTGTATACTCTGAATTTATATAGGTGATCGCCTCCAGTGGCTTTCCTGGTTTGGTTGTCCTTAAAATTGGCTAGAAATGATCTCATGAAATTTGTTCTGCTGTCCTTTTAGCTGTTCATTAGGCTTAAATGTTCTTATGTTCACAAAATTATGCTGCAGGTAACTTTTTGACGGACGTTCAGATAACAATAGGTAGATGTGACATCTGTTTGGTCATGAAGTTTCTTCCACTAAAATCTGCCTAACATCTTTACATTTCCACATTGACATGGCAATCAGGTGCTTACTCCTTGTAGTTATCTTAACTTGGTATTGGTGTCGCAGGTGACTTATTCAGAGATCTTCAAGAAGAATTCCAGAATTGGGAAGCTAGTTCTTCTTCGTATGGGAAACCAAAAAGCTTGTGGGAAGAATTGGCAGTATGACACTGTTAATTTTTACAGTTAAATTTCAGAAAATGTTGATTTTGATATAAAAGTACATACATTTTCACACAAACACACGAGACTTATCTGAATATTGTATCTCATCAGCATTACAAAGGATTCTAAGGCAAGAATCTATGATAATTACTATAATCAGGAAATTGGGGAAGAGTTTGTGGAATTCCTAGAGAAAGAGCTCAACATAACAGATGCAGAGGCTGAAGTAAACGAAAATGGACCTCAAGAAGACGATTCTTTCAGCGATCCAGGGAAGACGAGAAAAAGAGGAAGTGCTGAAAATGAGCAAGGCAAGCGCAGCAGCATTGAGGATAACATTGACGACATTGAAGCTACCCTGGCAAAGTTGAAGAAGGAATTGGGGCTGTAGTAAGGAAAATTCTGCCGAGCGTTGATAGCCTGTGCAAACGGGTTGAAGGTCCAATCAAAGCTACATTTGTGCTCGGAGTTCATTGATCATGGATGTTCGAGAATCGTACTGGGGAATTGTTAACCATTTTGTTCTTTACGCGCATGTTGTAAATGATAAATATTTGAAAACATGATTCATTACTTGGACAATCAACACGTATTAGAGACTCATTTCATGGACCTACTGTGTTATATGATACTGCTGAAATGATAGCTTGACTGGAGAAACTACGGGCAGAAGCAAAAAGATGACCAAATATCACCCACGGCAAGTTCTGGCACCGGTAAGTGAGGCGAGGGCCGTGGGAGGCTATACTCTGGTTCTTCTGTGACTGCTACATGCAAAAAGATTTAGACTTCTTGCTAAGATTCCCTCTGGAAGTAACGAAAAACTGATCCTACTTGAAAAGAATGGCCATGGCCCTTGGTATTTCAATAATGTTTCGGTTATCAAATCTTGTCCGCATTGCTTATTCAACAAGATAATCGATGAGGAACGAGAAACAAATAACTGAAATTCCATTGTGATTGTCTCAAATTTAATTAAAAACACATCTTGTTTTCAATGATCCCACACCAACTCAAAGTGACCAAAAGGAAAAGCTTCCTAAGCTACACTAAACGATTAAACCCCTCAATATCTCTCACCAAACCTGAAGAACAATGAACCAGATCCGGTATTATGATCAACAGCATACTCAGCTCGTACTAAACCCAACTTCATACCAAAACCATACGATGAACCGTGACCCATTCGCCTGTAGACTTCTGTTGGATTTCCCTTGACATCTTTTGAAGTTCCTAGATCATTGCCATGCTCTGCAAATGCATACAGGTGTGTATTTCTCACTGGGATCCTTATCTCAGCTCCAAGCTGCATTCATCAACAGAATAACGAATTAAAAGACGCGGGGGATTCAATAGCCTTGCTAGTGAGAATGAGAGCTAGAAAAGTTGGTTCTCATATGAACTCGAAACAAACATCCACCTCTGAGAATGTTTCAACGTAGGATCTTTACCTCAAGGATGTTTCTAGCTGCTCCCAATTCACCCATATTGTACCCCCTCACAGAATAAGGTCCCCCCAGAGTAAAAGCATCGTAACTTGGAAGGTCTCCTACACAACCACCATAATGGCCATGGATGACTAGTATAGGTGGTGGGGGTTTACCAGCACCTTCCTCCACCTGCTTCAACTGGATAAATCGGGTCATTGTTAGCTGATGGCGATTGAAGAATGGAAACTTGCTGCCAATGCCAAGGCCTTGGTCCACCTGCAACATGCACAGACAAGTAGAATGTAATATATAAGATCTTTGGTAAGTTAATGAGAGAGAACACTTTGGCTGATACATTTTAGTATCCCGCTTCTGATCATGATAACAGGCACATTTTTTTGTTTGTCCTGTCGGATGAAGACTTTGGCTGGCATAGCTAAGACTTGAGCATAGATGGTCTTCTTCATGCTTTTCTTTCTCTTTAGTACTTTCCCATTTGTTAACAATCCAGATTTGAGATATAACATTACCGTTTAAAACAGTCAGGAAATATATACAGTGAAAAGAATTGACATTCAATGAACTATACTATCCCAAGCTTTTCCTCTATCGTCATAGATCAAGAAGTGCATCATCACAATCAAGTAAATTTTTTTTAAAAAATTCACAATTAAGTATTAGAATCCCAATTCTGAAACTATCAGGTAATGAGAAATTTGGTTTAGAATATTTTCCATGATATTATTGTATTCTTCCCCTTTGTGTTCATAAACTGTAGCAAACAAATCATTCAAAGAAACAAATTGTTGTAGAACAAATAGAAGAATTATTAACTAGTAGCTAAAATCACAAAATAAGAAAATATGACTGATATTAGACTGCTGAAATATCTAATTTTAGGGTTGAATTTTTGCTAGGAATGCTGAAATTTCAAAATTTGTAGAGCTGAAATTTTAAGATTTGATTGCTGGAAATTTAGGATTAGGATTTCTGGGTTTAATATGTTGGAAGCTGGGATTTGAGATGGCTAGAATGTAGGTTAGGTTTGCAAGAAATAGCAAGGAATGCAAAGAATAAAAGGTAGAAAACTAGGAATCACTCCTAGGGTCTAAGAATCACTCTTAGAAGAAAGCACCACACCTTCTATTTTAAAACTCAAGTTTGAAAAAAATTCCACATTGCTTATTATTGATGAAGAGCTGAAATACACATATATAGTTCTTAGAACCCTTATTATAGTAGGAAACGGTTCCCAATTTAAATCCAATTGTAATAGAAAATTTGTAAGTCCTAAACAATTAGGATAACATATGTAAAATAAAATAACATATTTACATATGTAAAATAGAATAACATATTTAACTTACTACTACTTCCTATCTAATAATGAATCCTAACATAATCTAAATTTCAACCCTTATCTTTTGTTGTTAACTCAATTCTCAATCTTCATCCCACCAAATTAAGACTTGTGGTTGGCTAATTTTTCCTCTTTTATTTCTTCTATATATTTTAAAGTTCTTTTGCATCGATTCTCCCCGACTTGTTTGAAGTCATCCTCAACGTAAAATGTGATAAATACTGTTCATATAAGTTTGGTTTCAACTTTTGAAATTCTAATTCTAGAATCCAAGTACTCTCAGAAATTGGTCTTTCTTTTCATTTGATAAGAAATTGTCAATATCCTCCATGTCTTGTGGCTACAATTTGTTTATCAAGAACATCCTCTATTTCCTCTTTAAGATAGGGAGTGTTGGAAGTCGTACAGCTGCAATAAGGGATTGCCCATCTTGTCCATAATAAATAGTTAAGTCCGCAACATTAAAGATAGGACTTATTCCAATGTCACTTGTAATCCCAAAACATGAACATTATCACTTATCTTCTTTATCTTATAAGGTCCAAGACTCCATAAATGAAGTTTCTTATATTTTCCCCTTTAAAAGCACTCTAGACGAATCCTAACCATCACCATATTCCCTTCTTTCGACATGTTCTTTGTAAGACAAATTGCTGGTTATTATCTTTCGTCATATTTCATCAAAGATGTCCCTCGTGTTGTTTGTGATAAAGGAATCAAATCAATAGACTTCCTTGGTTGAACTCCTGAAACTATCTCAAAAGAGCTTTTGCCAATAAACCTATGTACAAAACTATTGTATGCAAGTCTTGCCATAGGAAGAATTAGATCCTAAATTTTCATATTGTCTCCAACCAAACACCTTAACAAGTCTCCCAAGCTTCTACTAATCACCTCCGTCTATCCATCAGTTTGGGGATGGAAAGAACTTGAAAATTGAAGTTTAGTGTTCACTGTTTTCCATAGTGTTCTCCAAAAATAACTCAAAAACTTTACATCACAAGCAGAGACGACAGTTAAGGGTAATCCATGGAGACATACAACCTCTTTGAAGAAGAGTTTAGCTATATGAACAACATCATAAGTCTTGGAATATGAAATGAAATGACTCATCTTGGAAAACCTATCCACCACCACAAAAATAAAATCATAAGCTCTTGTAATTTTAGGAATACCCAAAACAAAATTCATGCTTATGTCTTGCCATGGTTCATGAGGCACGGGTAATGGTGTGTATAATCTAGAATTTTGTTTCTTTCTTTAGCTAGTTGACATGTTTGACATTGTCGTATGACCTTAGACACGTCCCACATTAAAGTGGGCTAATAAAAGCAATCTTCAACCATTGCAATGGTTTTATCTATTCCAAAGTGTCCTGCTGCTCCTCCATGTAATTCCTAAATCACATACTCCCTTATAAAAGTATTAGGTAGAGAAAGTCGATTTCCTTTGAAAAGATAGTCATTGTAGATCACAAAAAGAAAGTATTGGTCTATTTGTCCAGCTGTAATTTCTCAAATAGATTATTCCAAAATCTCGATCTGAAGCATATTCTCTTTTTATTTTGTTGACCTCATGATCTTTATCATTAAAGTGTTAAGCAAATGATTCTTCTTCCTCAATGCATCTTCTACCTTATTCTCAATTCATGTTTGATGTTTAATAACAAAGTTAAATTGCTCCATAAATTCACTACATAAGACATGCCTTTTGTTCAAGTTCTCCTGGAACTTGAAGTGTTTAAGAGATTTATAATCCGAATATAGAATAAACTCCTTGTATGAGGGATAATGATGCCAATTGTAAAGATAACCTACTAATGCATAAAATTCTTTGCCATAGGTCGAATATCGTTGCTTCTCTTCACTTAACTTCTCACTGAAGTAAGCAACTGGTTGTCCTTCTTGGTTGAGTATACCTCCAATTCCCACATTAGATATACCTCCAATTCCCACATTAGATGCATCACAAGCAACTTCAAATACCTTAGAAAAATCTAGAAGTTGTAACAGGAGATTCAATCATCTTTTTCTAACTTCTTTAAGTGCTTTAGTTCTTGCCTTTTCCTTTCTTCATACAATTAGTAATAGGTGCCATTATGGAGCTATAATTACATATAATTCGCCTATAGAATGTTGCTAGGCTATGAAAACTCCTTGTCTCGTGCACATCCTTTGGAATAGGCCAATCAAGAATGACCCTAATCTTCTCAAGATCCATCGCCACTCCACGGTAGGATATAATATAACCCAAAAATACAAAACTTGATTGCATGAAAGAACACATCTTTAAGTTGATATAAAGCTTCTCTTACCTTAAAAATCTTAACACTTGTAGATGTAATAGGTGATCTTCTTTAGTCTATTGTATATTGATAGATCATCAAAATATACCACCAAAAAATCTGCCCATAAATGGTTAAAACACTTGATTCATCACTCTTATAAAAGTGCTAGGTACATTATTGAGTCCAAATGCCATCCCCAACCATTCATAAAGTCCCTCTTTAGTCTTGAAAGACGTTTTTCATTCATCTCCAGGTCTGATTCTAATTTGATGGTACCCATTTCGTAAATCTATCTTGGTAAAAATATTAGCTGCAGTCAACATACCTAACATGTATCAAGACAAGATATTGGGAATCTATACCTTATTGTGATCCGATTTATTACTCGACAATCAATATACATTCCCCAACTTGCATCCTTATTAGGAGTCAAAAGTGCTGAAACTGCACACGGACTAATACTTCTTGATAAATCATTTTTTCAGTAGCTCCTCTACTTGTCTCTTCAACTCTTCATTCTTAATAGGATTCGAGCGATAGGCTGGAAGATTTGGTAGAATAGATTCAGGTACCAAGTCAATAGCATGTTAAATATCTCGTAAAGGAGGTAGTTCACTTGGTAAATCATCTAGTGTAAGGTCTCAAAAATCAGCTAACAATTCTCCCACTTCTTTTGGTAAGATAAAGGGTGTTTAATGTTTTGTTTCTGTTACTTCCCTTACTACCATTGTAAACACAATCCCTTTTTCCTTGCTAACATCTTCAAATTCTCTCCTTAAAGATATTAAGAGGCTTTTTCTTAGCATTTATGGCTATCTTGCTACTTCCTCTTTGTTTTTCTACCTTGTCTACCTTTATAGGCTTCAAAATTATCTTCTTTCCATGAAATATAAACTGATAGGTGCTAGCTTTACCGAAATACTGCACATCTTGATTATAAAGCCATGATCTCCCAAGTAAAATGTGAGATACTTTCATAGGAATGACATCACACCAAATAGAGTCCTCATATATTCCTAATTTGAAAGACACCAAGCACCTTCGAGCAACTAGTATAGTACTATCATCTACCCAAGCAACTTTGTCAGGATTTGGATATTTCTTCATGAGTAAATTCAATCGCTTCACGATGTTCTCCGATACTACATTCATACTACTTTCATCAATGATAAGCTTGCATACTTTATCTCCGCAGCTAACTTGAGTAAAGAAAATAGCATTATGAAGCCTTTCTTCTTGTTCTTCTGCTTTAGGGATCGTACGTATGCGTCCCACTATATTAAGGTTTGTAGGACTAACTAGTTCATCACTAAAGTCTCCTTCCAACTCCTCTCTAGCTTCGTTCTCACACACGTATTCATCAGATTCTTCCTCTTCTTCTTCTCCCATCATATGCAAACTTTTATTAGGACATTCATAAGCAAAGTGGCCCCACGCATTGCATCGGAAGCACTTCTTGTCACTACTGTCTCCTTTTGTCTCTGTCTCAGCTATAACTTTGCCTTTAAATTCATTGAGAAGTTTTGTAGTTATTTTGCGGTGCAGATTTTGATGCATTAGAAGTTGGTCTAAAGTTTTGCACTGTCGTAGTTCTCTTTGTGCTGAACTCCCCGACTCGGCTTCGAAACCTTTTAGTTGCTTGTTGTCCTAAGTATTGTTCTGCTCTTAAAGCCAAGTGATATGCATCTTCAAGGCCATAAATCCTTTGCATTATTAGCTCCTTGCGAATTTCTGCCCTTAAGCCATTTTTTTAGCGAGATATAAATTGTCATTCCTACTCCATCCCTTCACATCGGATAGAAAGTTCGTCAAATATTTACGCGTACTCAACTACAGACATAACCCTTTGTTTAAGAATTGTGAGCTGATCTTAAAGATCTTCTTGATAATGAAATGGTAAGTATTTTTTTCGAGAACTTCAGCTTCATCTCTTCCCAATCAACAATTAGTGGCTGGCCTGTTTTTCGAAGTCTATCCTCTATCGATCTCCACCAGATTTTAGCATGTCCAATTAACTTCATCTTTGCGAATCAAACTTTTTGATCTTCTAACATGTGGTCCCAGTCCAAGAAATATTTTATTGCTGCTATGCAGTCTAAGAATAGGTGTGGATCCATCTTTCCTACAAAATCAGGGGCTTCAACACGAACTTTCTTAGCAATTTCATCAAGTTCGTTGTGCGTTTCAACTTTATCATGGCCTCTAAAGGCTCCCATGCACTCTCCATATGTTGTTGGTTGATTTGTTTGTCTTAGATCTCTTGGTAGGCGTTGATTCCCTAACCCCATTTGTTGTTGATTAGTGTCAGCCTCTTTGTCTTGGATTTCACTGTCTCCATTCTTACCATCAATTGTAGTTTGTTGTTTGATATTATTTTCTGGGTTAGTTCTTGGAGTAAGGTCCAATCTTTCTATAACTCTTAGAAGTACCTCATCTCGCTCCTGGTCACTGAATATTCCTCTATATGCCCTTCCGCTACTTGTCGCCATCGTGAACCAAAACTTTGATACCAAATTGATATAGGACAAATAGAAGAATTATTAAATAGTAGCTAAAATCACAAAATAAGGAAATATGACTGATCTTAGGCTGCTGAAATATCAAGTTTTAGAGATGAATTTTAGCTAGTAATGCTAAAATATCAGATTTTGTAAAGCTGGAATTTCAAGGTTTGATTGCCGGAAATTTAGGCTTAGGATTTCTAGGTTTAATATGCTGGAAGTTAGGATTTGAGATGGCTAGAGTGTAGGTTTTGCTAGAATTTAGAAAAGAATACAAATAATGAAAGGTAGGAAACTAGGAATCCCTCCTAGGATCTAAGAATCACTCTTAGAAGAAAGTATCACACTTTCTAGTTGAAAACTCAAGTTTGTAGAAAAAATTCAGATTGCTTATTATTGATGAAGGGCTGAATACATACATACATACATATATACATATATACACGCATACATACATACATACATACATACATACATACATACATATATATATATATATATATAGATATAGTTCTTAGAACCATTATTGTAGTAGGAAACAGTTCCCAATTTAAATCCTATTGTAATCTATAAGTCCTAAACAACTACTATAACATATGTAAAGTCAAATAAAATATTTAACTTACTACTACTTCCTATCTAATAAGAAATTCTAACATAATCTAAATTTCAGCCCTCATCTTTTGTTGTTAACTCAATTCTCGATATTCATCCCACCAAATTAAGACTTGTGGTTGGCTAATTTTCCATCTTTTATTTCTTTTATATACTTTAAGTTCTTTGGCATCAAAAATTGAGTGCCAAAACAGTTACATTAGGATGACCAATTCCCTTCTGGACTAAATCTACAATACAGATGAAAACTTTATGAAGCAAAAATAAAGAAATTTGATCACTTTTTTGTTTACAGAAACTCAATACAACTAGTATACTGCCAACAATAAATATACTGATCTGATCATTCAACAGAACTAACCTGAAATACATTTCTTTCCCCAACAACAGCGCCATTCACGAACTTGGTGTTATCGCGGGTGATATTTGCTTGTAAAAATGCCATGCGGTCAATGCCAGTACCACTAAGGGTTGTTGGTGGTCCATCAGCGCTAATTCCTCCACTTGGCAGCACTCTTTGGCCATTTGCAGAGATATGACTACTTTCATCACGTGTTGTTATCTCTTCCATCACAAGTCCATAAGTGTATTTGCTTTGACGGGTAAAATTCTATTGGAAAGCACATAATAGGAATAAAATTTTAATCTACAACATGCAAACTCTTGCAACAGCAAAGATATGGAAGATAGATTGTCAATCACCTCAGTGATGTTAGCTTTGATGCCAACTCGATCAACCCATATTGGAGGCACTTCATCAACTCCTGGCCCACCAGTGAAAACTGGACTTAATTTGCGACTGTTAAAGCAACTTGTACGAAGAGTACGGTTGCGAGGATTATACAAGCCATCCAAATATGGATGAACATATTCGAGCTTAAAAGCAAGATCATCCTGATAAAAAAATTAGCCAATGGAAATTATTAGATATGGAATCTTAAGTAGTAACAGAACAACACTCCAGACATACTAGAGGTATACCAACCATATGATGAGAGGAAATTACATACGGAAAAAAAATACATCTGGAAAAGTGTAGATATGGACTCTTAGGTGATGTAACACATTCAGCACATACTAGTTGTATAACATATATTTGACAGGAACAAATTACCTGAGGCAAGAAGAAATTACTCGTTGTTATTGAACCAAGGAAAGAGCGATTCAGTCCTTTAATATTACGATGCTCAAATGAAACAGTACCACCAGGCTGGAATGAAGCCTGCACATTGCAAGTGATATAAACTTTAATCAGCAACACGACATTAGTTTTACCATCTTCAAATGTTTTGCATGTAAAATCAAAATGCATAGGCGGGCAACAAACCAGAGTAGGACGTCCTCCACGTCCAGGAACAATACTCCATTCTGTACTGACTTCAGCTGATTTTTGATCCAGTTCTTTCAGCTTAATCTCAACAACTATTCCTCCCTCATTCTTCTCATCAGGCCTTGGGTTAACTTCAATATTTGAAAACAAGGCAAGTGAGTTTATGTTCCTCAGAGCTTGTTTCCCAGCTTCAATGTTAAAGATTTGGCCTTGTCGAAGCTGCATGTTACAAGTTCATGTCCAATCCATAAATCAGCAGGGAAATGCTACATGGACAGATCACTTAAATTAAGAACATCAACCTTGAAACTTAATAAAGAAAAAGTAGATCGAAAACCAAACACATCAGAACCAGCTGGTTGATGCAGGGTTGGGCATACAAGATCCGTGATCACACCTAAGTACATACATAGATGTGAACTAATCATCTTCATAAGTTCTATTTCTGCCATGTAACATTCTAAATAGTTCATCACCAGTTAAAACAACCAACATGATTTAACTTTTTCTGGTACTCTTACAGCTATTATGATTAAAAAAAAACACCAACATTGAGAACTAGCTATATACATCAATCCAAAAAAAAAAAAAGAATTCAAACTCACCTGCTTAGGCAATTCTCTCTTGATGACAGGAACCTGAGTGTTGCCTTCAACAACATTTCCAAGCTTATCCTGGAACTGAATAACCACCTGGGTAATATCCCCTTCCACAACTTCACAAACTACCTCCTTTGTATTCAAATTCCCAAAATTCACCACCTGGGCACAAGCAAACCCTTCATCATGATACCACTTCTGTACCCTATCCCTAATCTTCTGCAGCAACCTTGCACTAACCTTCCCCTGCTCTCTCAACATCTGCAACACCTCCCTATGTACTGCCATCGGCAACAAACAAGGTCTCGCCTTTTCGATCCTCCTCTTATAATCCTTCTCCTGACTCCTAAAGTACTCCAACTTCTCCTTATCAGTCATATCGGGGTCCATCTCAATAGGCTTGGATTGTGCCATCAACCCAACGTTAATGCATCTAAACTTATCAGCCGATTGCCAAGTGCTCTCGGTGAACGAGATCGTAACACCTAAGGTTCCGTCAGCGTTTGTTTTGCCCTCCATATCAACCTTCTCAAACATTCCGCAAGTGGCTAGCGTTTCGAGCTCCTTTTGAAGTTGTGCCTTCGTGTAGATCCCTCCAGGCCGGAGCGAGACCATCTCAAAGAACGAGTCCTCGGTGCCGACGGTAGTCCATCTCCGCCGATCAAAGAACAAGATTTCCGAGAGCTTATACTTCTTGAATCCGCTAAGCTTGTTTAATTGCACCACGATGTTCGCAGGCAAACCGTGAGAGTCCCACTCCTGAGATTGCGACTCGTCGGCGATGGCCGAAGCAGGCGAAAACAGCCTCTCCCAAAACCCTCCGCCACCGAAATCATCCCCACCACCTCCTCCTCCTCCTCCTCTGCCGAAAAAGCCACCACCCCCATTGCTACCGCCGGGACCTTGGTCAAATGAGGAGGGGACAAGCGTGAAGCGGAGAAGGAGAGTGGCGGCGGATACGCCGGCTACGGCTAGGGGTTTGGAGATGGAATTGAGGAGTGAAATGCAAGCATTCTTGGGCTTATTAGAGTCGTGTGGGGATGAATGGAAACAAAAAGAAGACGCAGAAGAAGAAGGTGAGGAGTTGAGATTGCATTTGACGGAGGATGCGCGTGGGGAGGCGCGTGGCTTGGGGCGCGAAGAGGGAGCGGGGGGCGCGTTGGTGAAGAGATTGCTGGATGCGGCGAAGGAGGACATAGCTGTGGAAGCAATGAATGGAGCAAGTTGGAGGTTTTGGGTTGGTGAGTGAGGTTTTTGTTTGCGTGTAGAGACCCGACCGGCTCGGTTTAGCAGTAGGGTAGGGCTCGGTTCATCGGTTGGGTTTAGGCGACATTTCCAATGTTTAAAATCTTTTTATTATTATTATTTTTTACACGGGAAAGAAAAACAAGGAGACTAGCTCCGATAATCGAATCCCCGACGCAGGGATCTAGGGTAAAGAATTTTTTGCTGGTCCCGGTGAAGATAAGCCAAAAGGCTCCAGGGAGGCTCTCGCAATAAATGTAGGCTCGGCGCCGCGACTGTGGCTAGAGAAGTCAAATAATCTGCACATCGGTTCCCCTCGCGAGGCGTGTGTGCCAAATGTACGTCCCAGTCACGACGAAGCAAGTCGCGAATACCTATCACCAAAACAGAAAGCTCAGTTAGATCAAAAAGGGAAGCCGAAAGGAGATTAATGACCTCAAGGGAATCCACTTCCAGCAGCACGCGGCGATAACCCCAATCCCAAACCAGAATTCTTTTTATTAGTTTCTTTTAAAAAGGGAAATAAAGCGAAAACTACATAATGAATTTAGGAAAACAGGACTCCGACATATCTTCTGAGAGGAAAAAGTAGCATCCGATGGATATAGTGTCAAAATATGTGACCTCAATATCTACATGTTCAGCGTAGTGAGCCAACCAATCGGCGCATCTGTTGCTTTCTCGATAAATATGTTGATGAACGATAGTGTTTTCGGTGGAACAATTCGTCAACGCCCAGCGCATTTTTTTATTAGTTTTACTTTCTGTCAGAATGTTATGTTCATTTTTCTTGTCTCTATCATATCTCATTAAATCTCAGTTATTTATTTATACAAAATATATATAAATAAATAACTAAAATTTAATAGGATAAAGTAATAACAACTAAATAAGTATTAATAAATATAATAATTAATGAAATAAGTATTAATAAATATAATTAAATTTAAAATATCTTTAAAACATATAAAATTTAAATAAAATTTTTATTTAATAATTAAAAATAAATTTATAGATTATTTATTTCAATAAAATAAAATTAATTTTTATTGATAAATATTATATAAGATATCAAAGTAAACTTAATTAATTAAAAATAATTTAATTTTAAATTTATTAATTATATTATTTTTAACTAAAACAAAAATTGAAAACTATATAAGAAAAATAGAAATAGAACTAACCTCAAACTGCCTAAATAAACCAAGCTTAGCCAGATCAGAAGAAACAGAGAGCAATAAAAATTTGTAGATCTTATTCTGTTGAAATTTCTTACTAATAATAGAGGGGACAAAATCCCCTAAGCAATGGAGAAAAAAGAGTGATTATATAGTTAGCGTTATTATATAGTCGTAATTGCAATATAAAATAGCAATAGAACAATATTGAAAATAAATATAACATAGGACTTTAAATTACTAAAAATTATTTAGTTTAACAAAAAACAGTTTCAACTTTATTTTAAATAACAAGACAAAATATTTAAATTTCAACGTAATCTTCAACTCGTGGCAAGAAACCTCACCTAAGCTTTTCGAAAATATGAACAGTTCAACTTCAATTTCATGTCTCATTTCAGACTATGCATGCAAGTGCAAATCATAACAGGGATACAAATTCAGTGAATGCAGTTGAGGACGCTTCTAAATCAGTTAACATGGTTGTTTACTGCAATTCCCAGGATTACGCACCATCTGCAAGTGTCCTCTTAGATGCACTAACGTAGAGAACTGTAAGAAATTTGAATAAATAGTAATTACCACCCCATTCGAAGATGTCCAGGTAACAAGCTGAAAACGAAATTGATACATTTACCATTGTTTCCTGAAATGAAAGCATCGCCATATTTATTTTTGAGCTGACCATGAACGTATTCTTTGGTATGTTCCATCGCTATATTCTTATGTCCATCCAAGCAGGCAAGAATATCTATAAGCACAAATTACAAATCCCAGAATGTAATGATCCCAGAGATTGGAAACCAAATAAGATACTAAGATTTAGTTCTGCAGTTATGAGCCACACTATGAAACCAAACGGTATAAAATCACACAAATGTTGCAAAGCTTTATGGACCACTGAGTCTGTCTCCCTACTGGAGGAAAATAAGTGAATGAAGTGATCCAATAGAAGTCTAGTCCAGAAGGGAATTATTAGTCTTAAACATGTACAATTCCTAAATAGAAATAATATTCGAAAATGTAAGGTCAACTAAGGATTATCTCATCCAAATTAACCAAATTATGATAGAGAAGAACTTGTAATATGTAACAGTACCTTAGTTACGTATTTCAGATCGAACGTGAAAGGGCAAGAAATGAAGAAATGCAGAAATATCTAATTTCGGTCTCAGTAATTTCAAACGAGCTTTTCCAAGCCGGAACGAGCACGAATCCACCGTCGCCTTTACAGGAACTCCTCTCTGGGACGCGGATAAGGTCTTTCCACGATTTTCTCAAAACATAAGCTCTCTTAATGTGTCAGAGAATCCTTAAGCTTACGATTGATTATACGAGCAACTGCAAGAGACCTTAACCTCTATATATAGCTTTCATATCGGGCTTCCTCATCACAAGGCCGATATGGGTCCGGTTAACACTAATTGGGATCCATTTTCCATTTGAACTTTGACTCATTGATTTAGATCATTTATTGGGTCGTTTTATTATCTTTATCCGGATCAAATTACGTAACTTAACCAATAAATTATTAAAAAACCAAAAAAATGTAATTAATAGCTGTCCAACTATATAGGAAAGAACAAAATTGTTCAACATTCTCCCCCTTGGACAAGTATTAATTGCAGTTTTGACTCAAATTTAAAAATAGTTTAAAAACTAGGTTAAGCCACGCTATTGAATTAGTCGACTAAGTTTAAAAACAAAACACTTGATCCAAAGATAACAAAAGTCCATCATTCTGTCTTATAAGGCTTTCGATACCAAAAAGTATCAAATGCATGTGTCATGTGCAACATAGATCCAATATAATCACGTATACCTAATACCTCACTAACATGAATGAGAAAATGGAGTGTGACAAACTAGGATGATACCTTTATGATCTAAATTATATCATCTTCGTTTGTAGGTCTTGATTTCTCCAACTTTATGTTAAATCGCATATGCTAAACGACATTAGAGAAATCTTGTTTTCCCTCAGAAAATGCTAAACTGTATTAGAGAAAACTTGTTTTCTCTTACCAAATGCGAAACTACATTAAAGAAAACTTTTATGTTCTCTAACTGAATGCTAAACTACATTAGAGAACCTTTAAGAGATTAAAAATTTATATCTCCCTATGTCATGTCAAACTTTATAGATATCTATTTGAAAATTTATGCGTCTAAATGACATAGGTACAAGGTCAATCTGTATATATACCCAATGACCTTTAAATGCTTAAGATCGACACAAATCTTAAGACTTTCATATGTATTATGACAATATATGATAATACATATTATTGAGGATAAACGGTGATCATTTCTATTAATGAGACATCATACTATCATAACATATCAAAATGTACGAATGTACATGGAGCAAACATAACGATCCATTAACTAACAGTGTCTAAGTATTTCAAAACACCCGTACTGTATACTTGTGTTACAAATACAAGTGGGCGAAGTCCTTTAGTTAAATGATCGACTAACTTTTCCTCAGTCTTTAAATCCTCTAATCCTTAATGTCACCTTTTGTATCAACACCTTTATAGTCAAATAATTGACTTTTAAATGCTAAGACCCTGTGATATTTTTTGTTGTTATTAAACATCACAGCAAGAAGATTACCACAGTAAAACCAAATGGGACTATCCACTAAATCAACCGTAGATAACTCAAAAATCAAGTTTATGAGCTAAACCATCTATGAAGTAGCCCCACAGCATTCGCTGTGCATGCATAGTCGAAGAAGTTACCCGTGTCTACTGACACACTTTCACGACATTGTACCATCTGCAAACTTAAAATTGTAATCTTAAGTGGACTTTCGATCATCCGGACATATGGCTAAAATCGGAATCTGAATTCCTTATGAGGTTTAGTCTGTTGACGATGCTATATGTCAACATATAATCCTTAGTTCCTTTAAGTATCTCAACACTCGCTAGACTGCATTCCAATGGTCTACACCTAGATTAACTAGATATCGACCAAATAGTCAAACAGTGAATACGATGTCCTGCCTAGTACATAGCCGAGCATACATCAAGCTATCGATTGTATTAGAATATAGAGCATTCCTCATAACCTCTCACTTTACTTTATTCTTTGGATACTATGCCAAAGATTGTCTCTCACTATAAGAGATAGGTGCTATGACAGGTTTAATGTTAATTGTATTAAACCTTTGTAACACATACTCAATGTATGTGTTCTATAAGAGGTCTGATGAGTGTTGAGATCTGTCCCGGTGAATCTAAATACTTAGGATAGAAGATGATGCACCAAGATCCTTCATGTCAAAGTTCTTGACCAAAAGTTGCTTAACCTCCTACAACATGGTCAAGTAATTTAACGTAAGCAATATATCATCCATATACAGTAATAGGAAGATAACTTTGCTCCCCCTGACCTCATAATATAAGAATCTTTTTAATTTTAATTTCCATGAAGCCGAAAGAGGTCATAACCTCATTAAATGCAAGGTATTACTTTCAAGAGGTTTGATGTAAACTATATATTGATCTGCTTAACATGCAAACCATGTCAGTTCTATCTGGATCATGAAATCCTTCAGATTGTACCATATAAACCTCTTTATAAAGGTCTTTATTTAGGAAAACAATTTTGACAGCCATCTTATGTAACTCTATATCATCATGAGCTATAATTGTCTTAATCACTCAAAATGTATCCTACGAGGATACGGGAGAAAAGGTAACATAAAGTTAACCTTTCTCTCGGAGTGAACCATTAGGCAACTGAGCGAGCCTTTAAACCGCTAAACTTTATCTTGAAATCCTGTAGGTCTTAAAACTTCATTTACAACTGATGGGTTTGCAGTTTCGATGCAAATCAACTAACTCCCAGACCTTATTATGTTTCATGGCTTGCATCTCATCAGTCATTGCATCCCACCACAAATCTGCATTGGGTCCAAAAATAACTTCTGTAAAAGTAACAGGATCCTTAACATGTCTAATAGCATAGTCATGTTTACCTGATAGACTGCTAAATCAGATGGGATAGTAGGTCATCTCACTCTAGTGGATTTACTTAATTATATTAGATCTTATACCCCTAGGAACCTCTGTGTGTACAGGTATGGGTCCCTGTTCTTATACAGGCACGGTACAAAGACCTAGATCCATCGGATCTAACTATATGAGTAGTAGGTACATGATAACTATAGTATCTGCCCTGCTATCATCCGAAAGGTCAAAGGGCCCACCATCATTATAGACATTGTATTCCATAAACTTAGTTGTTTATGATTCCACTATTCCGATCCCTCCTTCTCTACAGTAAAAGTTGTAGCTTTAAAGTGATCAGGATATCTTACTAAATAGCAATAAGTGCAACACGCATGCAATTTACCTTTATAAGGATTATACTACCTCGGTATGGCAACCCTATATATGCATGTATGCAAAAATAAGTTTCCAAACGTCTAGATAATTAGGTAGAATAACCCTGTTCTGCATTGACTTCTTTAAGTCTGTTAGGGTGTAGTTATGCCTTTTGACAACACACCATCTTGCTTAAAACTACTTGACATAGTGAATAAGTCACTATTCGAACTGATTCCAAATATCTGGCAAACAAACCATTTAAAGTCCTAAAATATCATATTTTTCATGATATTTTCCTCCACAACCAAATCTGACTATCTTGATGAATTTTCCCAAATGGTTCTTAACCTTCAGTCTTTAAGCAAGAATACATAACTGTAAAGGGAATAATCATCAACAAATGTCAAAATACATTTAGAATTACACAACGCAACTGTATTGTAACACCCCAAGTTAGGAGTTAGAAAATTGAGAAATTTCAGTGCACTTTATGCTTTGCATAATTGAGTATTTACTCATATGTGCATATGCAATTTTGGATGCATACAAATCAATTATGCATACATTCATTTACATATTCCGAGTATAATGGATTTATAAAATTTGAATAAATTGTGGAAATTTTATTTGGAGACTATTGGGATTATTTGGAAATTTTGGTGAATTTTAGGAAATTTTATGGAAATTTTGGGATATTAAGAAAATAGACAAATGGCATTATGTAAGGTGGCAGTCCAATATGCATGACAAGTGGTACACATGCATGGTGACAAATGACTTAAATGTGTGGTGACAAGTGGCAGGCTTGTTTGGATGACAAGTGTAAGACATGAAAAGATTACACATAGTTTATGTTCACACGTAGCTTATGCTTTGGTTAAGAAGAGATTGTTGTAGCCGTTGTTGCTTTTCTCTGAAATGTTCTTCACCACTGAAAACACTGGTTATTAGCCTCTGTTCTTGTTTTACACAACACCAAAACATCATCTGTGAAATTTATGTGTATTAGAGTTACTCTTACTACTGGGAAGTATAGCTGAATCAAGTAAGCGTTTGTTGTTAATGCTTTACGGTGTAGATATATAAATGCAGGCATGGGTTTAAAAAGTGTAGTTTCGGTGATAAATGAAGTAGATGATGGATTTGAGAATTGGGAATTGTCCAAAAACTATATGAAATAGATTCTAGTTTGAGATATGTGAAAGTTATGTAAGTTTAAGTAGAAATATATCTACTCTGTTCTGGTTATAAGTTGATGTATTGTTTATGCATGATTTACTCTGTTCTGTATTCTGAATGTTCTGGTTATAAGTTGATGTACTGTTCATGCATGATTACTCTGTTATGTACTCTGTTGATGTACTCTGTTCTGGTTATAAGTTGAAGTAAATCTAAAATTTTGATATGATGGGTTAACACCTTATTCTGAAAATCAGTTTTGTATTCTGAATGTTTTGTTTTGCTATTGAAATGACTGACTTTAGCTTACGAAATGTTTTCCTTAATAAATCTTATTCTGTTCTGAATTTTAGTACGTTGAGATGCTTTTGTGTAATATGATTCAGTATCTATTGTGGTTAAACATAGTTTAGTTATTACTCACTAAGCTATATGCTTAGTAAGGTGGATTTGGCCCGTGGAGGTTCAGAGAGAAGGACGTAAGGACTGGGATAAGCCAACCGCAATGGCTAAAGGAGTCTGAGTTTTGTGTTGCTCAAAATGTATTTTTGAGTTTGTTTTGGGCTTGTATATGACTTTGTTTTTTGTTTAATGGATTGTAATAACCTTAATTCAGGCTGGTTTTTGACATTATGATATGTAATGTATGTTTGTTTGATATTTTGGAAATGCATGTATAAAATGTTTCGTATATTTTGGAATGTTTATTTTTAAATGCTATGCTTCTGGGAAATGTTTCGTATTCAGTATGTTATGTTTTGTTTTGCGTGGCGCTCGCATTATCCTCCCAGGAGGTATTAGGGCATCACATCTTTTTGGTATCAGAGCATAGTTTAGGCGATTCTGGTTTAAACAACGCTTAACTATTGCTTTTATTAAGTGTACAAGTTGTGTTTTGGCCTAATGTGATGTCCCATGTTTTGTCTATAGAATTTACGATGGAAGAATCTCTCGATTCTGTTGACGAAATTCTTGAGAGCAAAGAGCAAACTCATCCAGTAATATCTAGACCCTCTGGGGTCAATCGAGGTGAAGCCGGGATGCCACCTCCTCCTCAAGCTCAGGAAGAGGCTTTGATTAAACTGTCCAAGCATATGATGACATTGTTGCATCAGATGATAGCACCGAGTGCTCCAATTGATCAACTACGAAAGTATGGAGTGGAAGAATTTACTGGGACATCTTTGGAGGAATCAGAAAGAGCGGAATTATGGATAAAGAAGGTGAAGAGGGTATTGGATGAGATTAATTGTTCAGCAGAGCAGATGGTGCACTGTGCTGTCTCCCTACTATAGGGAGCAGCTTATGAATGGTAGAAGTTCATTATGAGAAGTCCTCAGCTGCTGGTACCTCCGACTTGGCATTTCTTTTCCCAAGAATTTAAAACTAAGTATGTGACGGAGGTTTATAGAAAGGATAAATAGGAGAAATTTTTGAATCTAAAGTAGAGGAATTTGTCAGTTGCTGAGTATGATCGGGAATTCAATCGACTCAGCAAGTATGCCCCTGAATCTGTACTCACTGAGGAGTTCCGATGTCACCAGTTTGAGGATGGATTGCAGGATTCCATCAAGGAGCATTTGGCAGCAATTACTCTGTTGCAACAAGTGACTTACCATCAGTTAGGACAAGCTGCGATGAAAATAGAAAGATAAGAGACAATTAGGAAAGAAAGGAGTCAGAGAAGGTCAGTCCTCAGACAAACGAAGTAAGGAAGGTGCTTCTTCTACACCAAAAGTTACTTAGAGATCTGTAGCTCGAGAAAAGTCACAAAACTATCCCTCCATGACTGCTTCTGGTAGGGGTTCGCTTGGAGGCCAAGGTTCTAGCGTCCCGGAGTGCCCTGATTGTTCTGCTCATCATTAGGGTGTTTGTTGGAGGGCTACGGGTAGTTGCCCTCTCAGGTAGGTTCAGACAACACAAGCCAGTAGGGAGGTCTCTCATGCATCTGCTAGGAACAGTGGACGAGGTAGAAGTCAAGGAGGATATAATCAGGATGGACCTAATTCGAGTTTCCACTCGGAAACTGTGAATCGAGTAGCTGTTCCTTCTGCTTCAGCTCGAGCTTATGCATTGGTAGCTCGAGAGGATCAGGACACACCAGACATCATTACTAGTATTGTTTCTCTCTTCAATTCTGAAATGCATGCATTGATTGATACTAGATCCACTCATTCATATATATGTGTTGGAGAAATGATTGATAAGGAGTATGTTATGTTTTGTGATGCAACCATTCGGATCAGGTATGAATTTTGAGGACAAAATTTCTTAAGGAGGGAATAATTGTAACACCCCAAATTAGGGGTTAGAAAATTGAGGAATTTCAGTGCACTTTATGGTTTACATAATTGAGTTTTCACCCATATGTGCATATGCAATTTTGGACATATACAAATCAATTGTGCATACATTCATTTACATATTCCAGATATAATGGATTTATAAAATGCGAATAAATTGTAGAAAATTTATTCAGAGACTATTGGGATTATTTGAAAATTTTGGTGAATTTTAGGAAAAATTCTGGAAATTTTGGGATATTAAGAAAAATAGACAAATGGCATTATGCAAGGTGGTGGTCCAATATTCATGACAAGAGGTACACATGCATGGTAACAAATGGCTTGAATGTGTGGTGATAAGTGGCAGACCTTTTTGGATGACAAGTGTAAGACATGCAAAGATTACACATAGTTTATGTTTACACTTAGCTTATGCTTTGGTTAAGAAGAGATTGATGTAGCCGTTGTTGCTTTTCTTTGAAATGTTCTTCACCACCAAAAGCACTGGTTATCAACCTCTCTTCTTGTTTTACACAACACCAAAACATCAGCTGTGAAATTTCTGTGTATTAGAGTTACTCTTACTATTGGGAAGTATAGTTGAATCAAGTAAGTGTTTGTTGTTGATGTTTTACGATGTAGATATATAAATGTATGCATGGGTTTGAAAAGTGTAGTTTCAGTGATAAATGAAATAGATGATGGATTTGAGAATTGGGAATTGTCCAAAAATTGTATGAAGTAGATTTTGGTTTGATATATGTGAAAGTTATGTAAGTTGAAGTAGAAATATATCTACTCTGTTCTAGTTATAAGGTTCATGCATGAATAAGTGAATTGGTAACAGAAATGAATTTGAATGAGTTTAGAACTAAGGGAAGAGTTAAGGTGATGCAGTGTTGTGGGAAAAGCATTAAAAATGAAAAGTTTATAATGAAATGAAGTTTTGATGAAAGATAGAAAAATGCAGAAAAAATGAAAATACACAGTAGTGAGAGAAAGTGAATAGGTAATTTCGAATTTTTGATGTGTTTATTGGATTTGGATTTTTGGATTTTTAGTTATTCTGAAGTCAGGTGAGTTAAAATGGGAGTGGATACATAGTGAGAATGAGTTAGATATGGTGAAGAAGAAAGATTCAAAAGATGGAAAAAATGCAAAAAATCTGAAAGAGTTACGTGAATAGTGCTTGGTTTTGATGTTTATGTTTAATATGGAATTTTGGATTTTGTTGTGTGTTGTGAAGCTGAAATGGAAGTGGGAAGGATGATTAATGCATCAAATGTATTAATTAGAAAGTGTAAGGAGAGAAAGTCTGGAAATAAAAAAGAAAAATGGAAGAGAGGAAGAAGATTGCGATTTTTGGAAAAAAAATGGCAGGTTGGAAGTCACCCTCGTGCTAATGCACGACGGTGACTTTGCTAGATTAGTTGGAGAAGTCACCCTCGTGCTAATGCACGACGTTCACATTACTGGGTAAAATGGTTGCTAGTATGACCAAAGGATTGACTCACCCTGAACACCTTTGCTTCTTTTGGCTATAACTTTGTCATCTGACCTCCAAATGACTTGATTTTTGAACCAATAGATTCATAAGATATTGATCTACATCTCCACCAAAAATCATAGCTTTCTGAAATGGATTGGTTGATTAATTTAAGATGGAAATGTGACTGTGCTGAAATATAATAACTCAGATGATTTTTACTAAACATACTTCGGTAATTGGACTATATCTTTATCTGTGGACCTCAGAATGAGATGATTGTAAATTTTGATTAAACTGGAGACATAAGGATACAAATTTTCTGAAGAGATTAAAGTCTAATTCTACCTCTAAGAATTTTAGAATCTGATTGGAAGTTGAGATAAGAGTTCTGCTAAAGCTTAAAAATATTCTAAAATCTTTTAAGTATAACTTTAAGTATACTAAACCAAATTAGATGAACTTGGTATCATTGGAAACCTAAAACAAAGAGGGAAAACTTTATAGAAGCAAGTATTACCTAATTAACTCACGTTCCTGATGAAAATAATTGAGCAAAGTGAACCGAAGGAGGATTGTGAAATAAATATGGATTGAGGGATTGAGTATAGTTTCACATGATCGATAATGTGAAAAGATTAAGGATAAGAAACCTGGATTTTTGACATGAATTTGTATTATACATATTCAGTATACATGAGTGTGCATAATTGATTTCATAATCATGCACAATAGTGATGTATGTTTGTATTAAATGTTAGAGGAATTCATCGAGCCACCGATTCTAGATATTGCCGAGACTTCGAGGCAATAAGCAATAAGGGAGCTTTTGTAAGTAATTTAGACAGTAATTTTTGTAAGTAATCCTTGAGAAATTTTGTAAGTAATTTAGACGGTAATTTTTGTAAGTAATTTAGATGGTCAATTTTGTAAGTAAATGTATGTAAGTGATCTTTGAGTATCTGTAAGTAATTCAGTAAGAAAATTTTGATGGTTTTGCTTTGACTGTTTTGTTTACTATTGATTTTGCTCCATTAAATGATTTGCAAAGCTGTCAAATTGATATGTTTGAATATTTGACTTTGAAGCCAATGATTTGCTAATTATGTTGTTTATGAAGTGAATTTGTTGGGTTTTAAAACTGTCAAGTCCTAGTCATGGGTAAATAGGTATGTCTAGAAGGGTCTGCAACTACTTCTGGACGCTTCGATGTTGGGACATCGGACTCTTCTGGACACTTCGGTGTTGGGACTTCAGTCTCTTCTGGACACTTCAGTGTCAGGACTTCGGTCTCTTTTGGACACTTTGGTGTATGGACTTCGGTCTCTTCTGAACACTTCGGTGTCGAGACTTCGGTCTCTTTTGTTTAGTGATGCCAATCATGGTATCTTCTATATAAGTACCGTTACCTACTTATGTTCATGGATTTATAGTCTGATTTGTTTTGTAATTTGATCTATGATAAGAAAAGATTTGATACGAAGTAAATTTGAAATTTTGATTTGATGGGTTACCACCCTATTTTGAAAATCAGTTCTGTATTCTGAATGTTCTATTTTGCTAATTAAATGATTGACTTTAGCTTGCGAAGCGTTTTCCTTAATAAATCTTATTCTATTTTGAATTTCAGTATGTTGAGACGATTTTATGTAACATGATTCAGTATCTGTTGTGGTTAAACATAATTTAGTTATTACTCATTAAGCTATATGCTTAGCACGGTAGATTTACCCCGTGTAGGTTTAGAAAAAATGACGTAAGGACTATGACAAGTCAACCGCAATGGCCAAAGGAGTCTGAGTTTTGTATTGCTCAAAATGTATTTTTGAGTTTGTTCTGGGCTTATATATGACATTGGCTTTTTGTTTAACGGGTTGTAATAACCTTAATTCAGGCTGGTTTCTGACATTATGATATGTAATATATGTTTGTTTAATATTCTGGAAATGCTTGTATAAAATGCTTCGTATGTTTTGGAATGTTTATTTTTGAATGCTATGCTTCTGCGAAATGTTTCATATTCAGTATGTTCTGTTTTGTGTGGTGCTCACGATATCCTCCCAGGGGTTATTAGGGCATCACATGTATAAGATCTACTATTATCTTTATGTATCAGACTTAACAAATCAAAAGCATAAGTTAACCTCAATATCCTTATTGGTCAACTTACCCTTGCAACAGTCATCACATGTTCCCAGATTATCATAATCTAGAATTGAGAAATGCTTTCTTTGATCAATCTCTCAACCTTAGCTCTAGAAATATGGCTTAAACTTTTATGTTATACCATGCATGACTTCTCATTCATCAGGGACTTTCATAACTTATTTGCCAAGATACGAAGAGGCATATATCTAATTCGGGGTAAGACGCATTCTATACAAACCATATGACAAGAAAGTTGTAACATTATGTTTTGCATTAGACAACGACTATGTAATAGAAGCATTAAATACAAAACATTAACCCTCTTTGTCCAAAATTGATCAAAAGATCACATATAAAATGTGTCGTGTAAAACCCAAATCAACCTTACAACAAGGTTCAGTACATACATTCCCCTAAATATTACTTCTACTTCTTCATTGTTGTGAACCATCAATTTCTCCTTCCCTTTATTGGGCTTTATCCTGGATATGAACCCTTACATCGTAGAAGCACCTTAATCAAATGCTCCACTATATGGCCACCAAATATATAATGTGACCATCGTAAATTAGATTCATAAATTAATAAGCCAAGGAGTTACCTGATGTCACAGTCTTCCCTTCTAGGCCTTATACTGCTGGCTTCTTTATTTCATGCGAACCTTTACCAGCACTAGTTTGACCAGCATCAGCATGTGGAGAAGATTTAAACTTTCTACCTTTGAACTTAGCGGGCTTCATCTTTGAATTCCTTTTAGTTGCTTCGAGCGTTGTAGGAGTAGCAAACTAGAGTTTCTCCTCCTCAACAATGCAATGGGCTATCAAAGTGTTGAAGTCTCATTCCTCACCCAGCAAGTAATATGTCATCACCAAATTACTAAATTCTGGAGGGAATGTATTCAGAGTCTGGTGAACAATGAAGACATCATAAAGAGGAATGTTTAGCATCTTCAGTCTACTGTGAAGATGAATCAATATTATTATGTACTCCATTACTCCCCCTTCTCCTATATACCTCATGGAGAATAGTTCTTTCATCAAGGTACTTGTCTTAACATTAGGTGAGACTGTGTACCTTTGGGAGAAATTACCAAGAAACTCCTTAGCTATATCTGTGTCCGCGAGTCCACTAAGCAGATGGTTAGGTATGGATCTTTTAATGGTCATAAGATATAATATGTTAAACCGATCCCAGGCTTTATAGGCTGCTTTATGAACTCTAGAGCTCATGGATGTAAGTGGAGATGGCCTATCTATCCATATGGCCATATCAACTTTAGCTATCTCCATAACATTCAATACATCCTTCGTCCACTTCTTTGCATTGAAACCAGTGAGGGTTTCAACAGTGACAATGATTTTGTTGACTGAAAAGGTGACTACAAAATAATAATGTTTCAATTAGCACAAATGTAGGATAACAACGATACTCAAAGTCGTTGAATAGTATCTTTACTGAAAATCCGATCACACATATTATGAAACACCTTTGGGTTGAATACATAATATATATAATTAGACCTCCACATAAAAGCGATCAGAGTACAAACTATCAACTCTCATGACAATACCACCTTTGGGCGAATAGATTACTTGAGCAACAGCTTTCCTCCATCTAATGCCTTTATGCACATCTCAAAATTTTATGTAAGGTCAACACCTTTGGGCAGAATAACCAAACATAAAATCAGAGACATCCCCTAACATGTAAGCAGAACAATTCAAAATACTGACTTGAAAGGTAACTTTGGTGACTACATCCTTATCAGCACTCAAAAAGTCCACAAACACAAGAGATACATCTTTATGTTATCCTCACATTCTTTATGGGCATATGGTATGTGACAATGTAACATCAATAAATGCAAAAATCTAAATGCATAGTCTCATTGTCACACACTCGTGCTGGAGACATTCTCTGAAAACTTTATTTGAGACTTTCGCAAAGGAAAAATCTCAGTAGATCGATTATCGTGCATCACTGGACACTGAACCGATCACCCGAGACACTAAAACCTCGTATATCTCCCTTATGGCAAGTTCGTCGAACAAATATTCACTAAAAAATATCTTAAGAATGTCTCAATTCCTTTTTTGAGTAACTATCATGCGATCCCGAGCACTGAACAAAAGACTTGAGACACGAAAACTTGAAGTATCTCCCTCATGTGATGTCCGAAGCATGAAAATCCACTTGAAATCTGATTCAAAATCCCTTAATTCCTTTTCTTAGAGTTAAACTTTAATTAATAAATCCAAAAAAATGGAAAAATTCACTTTGTAAATTTCTCAGATCCGAAAACTAACCCAAAACATACCGGGGCACCTTTACGGGAAATCTGAAAATTTTGTGTGTTCTTTTTTAAATTACTGTAGCTGCTGATGTCAGTAGTGCGTCAATGCACTGTAGCGCTGACGTCATCTGCTAGTGGCCGCCCAGCGACGCGTCTAAACAGTGTTCAATGGGTGCGTTGCATGCACGACATTTGGTGCGACACTGTCCACCCACATGTCGACCTCGTGTCTGGTGTGTAGGGCATGTGCCAGACGTACCGCCTCGTGGGAGGTACTGTTCACCCTTCGGGCACATGTGGCACATGCGCTCGACGTCTCCGTCGCCCTCGTCATAAAATGTTGATTTCCAAAGAGTTTTGGGTCGAATTTTTGTTTTCTAGAGCTTATTTTTATCCTGTTTCTCAAGGTTAAACACGTGTATACTACTTTCCTGCAATAAAAAATCGAGAAACAGAAGTTTATTCTCCGAAAATCTTATGGAGAGAAAAATTGAAAAAAATTTCTTTTTTTATCACCCGATCACATTACTGCTCTAATACCACATGTAACACGCAACGATACCTTTGTTACATATCCCAGATTAAACGTAAAAGGGCAAGAAATAAAGAAATGTATAAAAAAAACCTGATTTCGGTTCCACAACTTCAAACGAGCTTTCCGGAGCCGAATCGAACGCAATTTACAGCCATCTTCATGGGAACTCCTCACCGAAACTCGGCCAACATCTTTCTACAGTTTTCTCAAAACGTAAGCTCTCATAACATGTCAGAGAATCCTTATGCTTACGATTGATATGAGCAATTGTAGGAAACCTTAATTTTTATATATAGCTTCCATATCGGGCTTCTCTATCACAAGCCCGGTATGGGTCCGGTCCACACTGATTGAGATCTATTTTTCACTCAGATTTCTACCCATTAATTTAGATCATTTATTGGGTCACTTTATTATCTTTATTCGGATTAAATTACGTAATTTAACCGATAAATTATTTAAAAAGTAAAAAATATAATTAAATATTGTCTAACTTTATGAAAAATTAGTAATTACAAAAATGTCTAACAGTAAGATCATGGATATTTATCACATTTCTTTGAAATGATGATGAGATGATTGTTAGCTCAAATGACATGATTGTTAATTAGTACAGGACATTAGAAATGTAGAATGTTATCTTATGTCGATCATTTGAGTCCATTCTTCGTGACTTTTTAAAATTATTAATAATTCTCTTACAATTTTAATCTCATCGATTAATTTCCGTTACAAATTTTATCTATAAACTTTTAAACAACATTATTTAATGTCATATGTATTATCATATGTAATGTCACGTGAAAAGACGATATTGTTTTAGAGTTTGTAGTTAAAGTTTTTAAAAGAGTGTTATAAAATTAAAATTATAAGGAGTTATTAATAATTCTTAAAAATTAGAAAATGCATTGATAATATGTCAAATTAGAAGGGTCTAAAAAAATTATAAGAAATATACTTTCTCATTTATAGGATTTAAAAAATTAAAAGATTACACTATCTATTTATTAAAGATTGAGTCTTTTTTATTATTTCACTTACTTATTAAATTATTTAAGAATATCAGAAAATGTAATTTTAGTAAGTACTTTAAAATATGTAGTAGAATCTGTATGATTATTTTAAATTTTATTTCGATAACAAATTTGATTTAAAATATTTTTAAAAAATGTTAGTAAAAATTTAAAGTACTTTTTAAGACTAAAAATTAAAAATATAAATTTTAAAAAATTAAAGAAATTCGTTTTTTAATAACATTTATTTTCCCAACTGTCAGACATCTGATTGATTAATTTATGCCAACAACCATTAAGGTTGATAAGGTTTGCGAGAAATGGACAAGTCACGTGTTGCTGTAAGGTTGTTCAGCAACCATAATTCTACATGCCTTGTTCGTACTTCCCCTTTATAACATTAAGGTCATAATTTGAACTAAAAATATTACAACAACAATAATAATAATAATAATAATAATAATAATAATTAACTATTTTCTCTTTTGTTGTTGTTATTATATTTATAAGTACACTTATTCCTTTTTTTTTGTGTTTTTTTAAATTATTGTAGTTGGATTAACATATTGTAGCGCTGACGTCATTTGTTGATTGACGTTAGTTGCGAGTGAAAATACACGCGCCACCCAGCGACAAGTTTCTATAGTATTTAGCGCATGTGTTGTACGCGTTATATATAGTGCGACACTGTCCACCCACGTGTCATCTGACGTGTGTAGTCTAAGGATGAGGGGACTTTTTTTTTATAAAAAGAAAGTGAAACCAAAATTACACAACTAGACGAGAGAAACAGAGTCCCAATAAATCCTCCAAAAGGAGCATATCAATGTTATAAATTTCGTACCGGCCTCGGTACCGGATTGGGCTCTGGAACGGAACTGTACCGGTACCGGTCGGTACC
>JANZXV010000008.1:30322719-30334547 GCA_027576455.1 Erythroxylum roigii
TCTTAACTAATTCTATACATTTTATTATTATCAAAACATAAGTAGGATTTAATTTGTCAACCACCATTGGTCCAACATCAATCGCAAATGATTCTGTCCAACCTATGAATATTTTATGATGATTCAAAAAATTTCTGCTCCATCGTAGTTACCTTTTAGCATAATCACCTATACCATACTTCCATCTTGTTACTTCGATTCATCTCATAATCTTTAACTATAGGGATCATAGATTATCTCCTATACCATATCCAAAAATCGATCTCATATGTACTCAATCATATTATTCACCAATTTAACCCCATTATCAAATATGTACTCATAATAACTGGTCGACATAACCTTTAGAACTTCTACATATATCACTATCACTTGCTTCATTTTCCATGCGTACGTTCTTAATCAATTTAGAATTATAGACACATAGCTATCTTGAAATTCTGTTCTCAATTTAATAGCACTATCTTATACCAAATCATAAATTTCAAGTTCAATCTTTCAATTCCACCTTGCTTGTACACCTTAAATCTTGTCATTTTCACCCTGTCTCTATCTCTTTCTCTGTCGATTCATGAAAAACTTTTCATATCCATATCAATTCAAGTACATATCCACATGAAATTTCGTTACTTTATTCGCTGACACAACTACAAATACTACACTTATGTCTAACATATCGGACTACGCCATATTTATTATTTCTAAATATCAACAAACTTTCCTTATCTTACACTCTGATAAAACACCATTCTTCTCATTGTTTCTAATAGTCCAGACTCTTAACAGAAGTTCATACATGTGACTCATACGGTTGCAATTACTGAGATTCTATACTGATTAGTACCCTTCTCTAATGGTGAGGAATCAGATGCAACAGATCCTTGCAAAACTCCTCGTATTCTTTTACAAGGTGGCATTTTTTCTCCTTCAATAAGACACCATCTTTCAGCTTACTTTCATTTCAATCTTATTTCCTATATGTATGCATGATATGCATGCCACTTAAAGCAACACTTCAATTCACAATATAACAATTAATCACATAACACACAATTCTTCCTACTGTGCATTCTAAGCCTAGGAAAAAGCCTAAGCTTTGATACCAAACAATGTTGTACTCCGCTTTCAGAGCCTAACATTCGGAATCATACGACATGAACAAACACATTTCTTTTTCTTTGATATCAAACAATGCTGGACCCTGCTTCCGGAGCCATAAACCAAACAATGCTGGACCCCGCTTTCAGAGCCCATCAGACGGAATTAAAAATTGAAACAATTTCATTACAAATTTTCTTAAACAATTAACGCATATGCAAAAAATCAATTATCAAATCGTCCCGATTTATTTAAATAATTTCAATCACAAATATGCAAATATTATTGAACACATTAGAGTTTCAGTAATCACTTGGGCCCATTACGAACACAATGCTTGTTTTCATAATATCTTTACATTTCCAAAACCACCCCTTTGTCCTATTACAAAATACAAAATACACAATACAATTTAATACTTATGCTTAAGATGATTCTAAATACCAAAAATTTATGAACTAACTTAATTACAAAGTCTCTATTCTTGGTGTTTGCCAAACTTTCCAAGGATTAATGCTGAGCTGCTTTTTCTTCACCTGTGGAGTGGAAGGTAATGGGGTGAGTTGCGAAGCTCATAGGCTTATATATTTATAGCCATATATATATATATCCCATTTAATCTAGAAATTCTATCATCCCCAATTCAAGCTCAAAATTTCATAATTCGAATGTCATCAAATAGAACATAACACTCAAATATGCATCATACTTAGCAATTCAATTATGCAATGCATAAACAATTAGCTCGAGGGCTCTATGGAAACAGAATGGAGAAAACGAAGTTTACCCTATGAACAAAATGAGTCCATTGTCGAAGCTGATATGCCACAAGCGGGCAGCCGGGAGGAGGTTCTTGTCAACGTGCATGTGTACAAAATAAGAAGTTTCGTTCATATAAGTAAAAAGCAGACGAAGCAGAAAGCAGACGAAGCAGAGAGGCATACGAAGCAAAAGACAGACGAATCAGAAGGCAGACAAAGCAGAAAGCAGACGAAGCAAGAAGCAGACGAAGCAAAGAGGCAGACGAAGCAAAAGGCAGACGAATCAGAAAGCAGACGGAGTAAAAAGCAGACGATAGCAAAGAGGCAGACGAAGAAAAAGACAGACAAATCAGAGTCAACTTAAGATGATGCAACTCTTAAGAAGAAGCAGAGTCAACTTAAGATGAAGAAAAGTCATCCTCAGACGAAGCAGAGTCAACTTAAAATGAAGCAAAGTCAACTTAAGATGATGCAACTCTTAAGCTTATATGACGTCATCACAAATGATATGACGTCATCACCAACAATATGTCTCTATAGACGATATGATGTCATCACAAATGATATGGCGTCGTCACAGACGATACGTCTCTATAGATGATACATCTTTACAGACGATGCATCTATGCTCCCGAGCATCTCCCCTTATAAGGACCATAACTTTAAACTCCGATGTCTAAAAATTACATATCTTTCATCAAATTACTACACATATTCGGCTTCGTTTTTGCTTTCATTTTACTTCTAACTTTCACCTTAATTTTTCCCATCTTATAACCTCTCATCTACCCAAAAGCACCAAAGCAAAACATGAATCCATCCACACTTCTCATTTAGTACTTTAATCTTGTCTATCATTTCTAATTCAAGAATTTTCATCATTTGTTCTTTACTCATGACTAATCACCAAAATTTCTCATTTAATAGTTCTAATTTCGAAGAAACACTCAGGGTCCAACAGTTATACACTCTTTGATCCAAGCTATGAACTTTTGAGGAAAACCTATAGCTCCTAATGTATTAAGAAGGAAGTCCCAATGAATAGAATCGTAGGCTTTTTAAAGGTCCACTTTAAAAGCACACCTCTTGTGATTGTTTAAAAGATGATATTTCTCGAAGATCTTAAGCTAGCAATATGTTATCCCCTATTCGATGATTTTTTATAAAAGCATTTTGAGTGGGATTGACAATGTGAGGAAGGGTCGCTCAAAGCCTATTTGCTATGATTTTTGCAATCACCTTATAAATCATATTGCAACAAGAAATAAGCTTATAATCTAGTACAGTGGAAGGATGAGCTTTCTTTAATATAAGAGTGATAAAAGTGGAATTGAGTTCTTTGAGAAGTTTACCAGGGTGAAAGAAGTCCTGAATTGCCTCAGTAACTTCCCCTCCTACTATAGACCACAAATGCAAGAAGAAGAAACCATTGAAACCATCCAGCCTAGGAGCCTTATTAGGGTTTAACGATTTAAAAACCTCCCTAATCTCTTGTGCTGAGACTTCAGTAGTAAGGGATTCTAAGAGACTGTTTGTTGAGGTAGAGAACGGATTGTCTACAAAGTCTTTGGAAGGGAGGAGATCCTAATTATTCCCAATAGAAGCTTGAAAGTGTCCAATGAACTGCTTTTGAATCTCTTTAAACTCAACAATCCTATTCCCATTTTCCACTATTAAAGAGTGTATGCTGTTTCTATTCCTATGAGCTAGGGTAGAGTTGTGGAAAAATTTTGTGTTCCTATCTCCTTCTCTAAGCCATTTGATATGAGAAAACTGCCTAAGGAATGATTCCTGGTTATCTAGTGCTTTGATTAAAGCAGTTATAGCCTCAGCCTTCTTAGTCACCAATTGAGGATAGTTAGGCAACAATCTTCTTTGATCTTGAATACTATTTATAGCTACTTAGCATTGCTCTACTCTATCACGTACAACGCATATCTGCCTCGAATTAAGACTTTTAAGAGCTGTTTTAAGCAACTTGAGTTTAGACACCACACAAAACAAGGGGATGCCTTGGATTTGAGTAGACCAAGCTTCTTGTACTATCTGTAGCAAGTTCGGTTGAGAAGCTAGAAAATTGGAAAACTTGAAAGGTGAAAATCTCCTCTAGTGATTACCTAAAGTCTTTACTAAAATTGAGAGTGGTCAGAGATGTTTAGATTAAGCAAAACACTAAAGGAATTTGGAAAGGTAATGCTCCAACTTGCATTAACAAGGGCTCTATCTAGTTTTCTAGCAATAGAAAGGTCTCCACATTGATTGTTGGTCTAAGTAAAGCTAGGGCCACTAGAGTTAAGATCGAACAAGGCACAATCCTCTACACATTTCCTAAAATCACACATTCCATTCATAGCTGAGGGACTAAAAGGTTCTGCCTCATGGGGGAACAAAAATTATTATTAACGTTCTTCTTATTATTATCAATTTATTATGATTATTATGATTATAATGATGATGATGATGATGATGATGATTATTATTATTATTATTATTATTAATTTTCTACTTATTATTATTATTATTATTATTATTTATTTTTATTAAATTCCTTATTATTATTAATTTTCTTCTCATCATTTGACTTTCCAACATTTTGCAGTGGTTAATCAATGTTTCTTCTCCTATCCTTGCTTTATTTGATGTTTCAGTTTAGTACCCACTGGCCATAGAGGATGCCATGCCAACTCTTATTGACACCACCAATAACATGGGGAGAGGTCATAGACAAAAATAGTTCAATGTCTGTCGTAAAGACTACATTTGCACCAACACCATAAAATGTGTAGACCCTCTTAATAATGGAAAATCTCCTCATGAGATGATATTTGGATCTCCACCTTCTTAGGGTCACTTGCGTGTGTTTGGATGCCTTAGCTATGCTCACAATAAATCGCGTGACAAATTTAGGGAACGTAGTCTAAGGTGTGTATTTGTTGGATATCGTTATAAGAAGAAGGGATGGAAATTTTATGATTTAACTATAGGTGGATATTTTGTTTCACAATTTTTTTCCTTTGATGAGACTAGTTTTCCTTATTTTGGTGGTCAAGACGTAGTGTCCTCACTGCCTTTGCCTACTAGTGCTCCATGCATTGTGATGATCACGGGTTTATTTATAAGTCTCCATCTGTGATGGATAATTGTGAATGTGTTTCATCCCCTACCCATTCGTCAGAGAGGGGGAGTTGTGAGTTGGGTCCTACTACTAGTCCCGCTACAATGTTTCTTCTCCTACCCCTGCTTTACTTGATGCTTTAGTTCAGCCCCGACTGGTCACAAAGGATGCCATACCAACTTTCATTAACACCATTAACAACATGGGCAGCGCTCATCGACAAAAATAGTTCAATGTCTACCTTAAAGACTACATTTGCACCAACACCATAAAATGTGTAGACCCGCCCTTGCCGTCGCCTCTCCTCCAACTGTACCCTCAAGTAATTCGTATCCCATAAGTTATTCAGTTTCATATGATAAAATTTTTGCTAGATATAAATAAAGTTTTCGTTGTAGCAATCAATAGTGAAGTTGAGCCTGCTATTTTTTATGAGGCCATGTAGGATCCTCGCTAGTGTGAAGCTATACAGTGAGAAATTGATGCTCTTGAAACTAATGGGACTTGGTCCATCGAGGATCTCCCTCCAGGATATTGGTTGTAAATGGGTTTATCATATGAAATATGATTCTAATGATACCATTGAGCGGTGCAAAGCCCGTCTTGTTATTCTTAGTAATAATCAGAATAAGGGTATGGATCTCACTAAGACATTTGCTCCTGTCTCTAAAATTGTTATAGTTCGAACCTTCTTAGCTATGGTTGTAGCAAAGGATTGAGAATTACATCAAATAGATGCCTATAATGCATTTTTACATGAGGATTTGGATGAAGAAGTATAAATGAGATTGCCACCAATTTTTCTGCTTTTAATTTTGGTAAAGTCTGTAGGCTTCGTAATTCACTATATGGGCTTTGTCAGGCTCCTAGAAATCAGTTTGCTAAACTTGCAGGTGGTTTGAAACAATATGGATTCTCTCAATCCTATGCAGATTACTCTCTTTTTACCCTTCATATAAAGGGTCTATCACTCTTTCTATTTTTTTTATGTGGATGGTCTAATCATTATTGGTAATGATAGTGGTGTTATTGCTAACTTAAAATGTTATTTGAGACAATGCTTTCATATGAAGGATCTTGGTCGCTTGAAATATTTCTTGGGCATAGAAGTTGCTCGTAATCCTGACGGTCTTTTAATTTGTCAACACAAATATGCTTTTGATATTTTGACTGAAGCTAGCCTTCTTGATGCCAAACCGACTTCTTTTCCCATGAAGCAGAATCACAAATTAACTTTGGCCACTGGTGTGCTTTTTCCTAATCCAGAAAATTATCGACGTCTTGTTGGTCAACTTATTTATCTTACTATTACTCAACCTAAGATTAGTTACTGTGTCCACATTTTGGCTTAGTTTATGCAAGCTCCACGTCAGGATCATTAGGATGCAACTCTCTGTGTCCTTCACTATTCAGAGGTTCACTCGGGCCAAAGTCTCTTCCTCCGTTGTGACAACGATTTACAACGCTATACCTATTGTGATTTTGACTAAGCTAGTTGCCCATTGAGTAGGCGTTCTCTTACTAGCTATTTTGTAATGTTGGGTCACTCTCCTATTTCTTTGAAGACTAAGAAGCAACATAATGTTTCCTGCTCATCTGCAAAAGCTGAATATAGAGTTATGGCTACCACTACTTGTAAGTTAACCTGGCTTAAGGCCCTTCTCAAGTCTCTTGGTGTTTCTCATCATGCTCCAATACGCCTTTGTTGTGACAACCAAGCGACTCACTACATTGCTTCTAATCTTGTCTTCCACGAATGAACAAAGCATATTGAAATTGATTGCCACTATGTCTGAGATCAAATTCAAGCTGGCAATATTGTCACCGCATATGTTCATATATGTCAATAGTTGGCGGATATTTTCATGAAAACCCTTGATCAACAACAGTTTCACTACTTACTTTGCAAGTTGGGCATTCGTGACCTCCATGCTCCAACTTGAGGGGTAGTAATAGGATATAATATTTGTAAATATGGCTAGTGCGCATACGTAAAGATATGGTCAACTAGAGATAGAAATATTTTAGGCAACGATATTGTATTTACTGTTATAGGCTAGCCGTATATAGGGTGTAGAGTCCCATCCTTTGTGCTGTATATATGTCGTGACACGGGCAATAATACATTAGGTTTTTACCCACTTATACTTCTTTAAAAGGGGTTAACAATAAAACAAAATTGACTTTTGGTTACTTTTTTTAAAAATCGTAAATAAAAGTAAGTCTTTGCCGATGCATAACCTTTGGCAACACTTTTTAAAATCATCGCGAAATGCTTAAATAGCTCTCCTTAAGTTATTCAAAATCAAATAACTCTCTCATTTGTAATTATAAGTTATGTTCCAAACATCAAACTTTTAGCTAGCTGGTAGACGTAATGATTCTTTCATGACAAAAATGATGAGTTTGCACTCAGTTCACTGCCTTGCTCATTTATAATGGAAACATATAAAATATTGGGAATGATACGGACTTATGTTTTTGATACGTAGAACTTATTATACTCTTAGAAATGAATGCTCTTTCGTTAGCTGAAAGATTCCACCCTTAGTTGGCTTGAAGTATCCTTCCATGAGTTTCTTCCTCCTCAACTGCAACAACAAAACAGCCAATAAATCATAAAATTTCAATAGCTAGGAGAAACAACTATTCTACCGTATAAACAAATGTAATCTAATTATCCCATCATATGAGATAGATGTGAGAGAATAATTTCACAGCATAGTTCAGTGTTCTACTATCGAGCAATATCCCATAACAATGTACTGTTAGATGTAAAAGGAATAATTAACTGACCTTCACGAGCATTGGTTGAGATTGGAATAGGAGAGCTGGTCGCTGGAGGATGAGAATTAAGTGAAGAAGCTACGTCATTTCGAAGAAGAGAAGCCACAACCCCTCTCACCTTCTCTACGACCCCTACATCTCCAGGGGATTTCCGTGGAGTTATTGCCTGAGATATCACCTGAGAAAGTGCCCTCTCATCATCCCCAGGCTCAAACTTGTTCATTATATACTCCTTCACTGAAACTCCTTTATCCCATATATGCTCACGGGGACTAGCTTGGTCAACCGTTTCTGCTGCTGCTGGAGCTGGGGTTGGTTCAGCTTGGTCTGATGCTCCTGGGACTGCGTTGGCATGTTTCATGTCTACTGCAGATGGTGCAAATGCAGCCGTATTTTTTGTTTCAATGGAAAGTGTTGATGGTGGTTTGACTGGAGATAATGTTGCAGGACCTGGAGATGCAGTTCCTGAGGTTGAAGCAGCAAGAATTTGGATTTTGCCAGGGCTCTTAGAATCCGTGTTGTGTGCTGGCTTCCCGGTCACATTCACTGTCTGTTTCTTGGGCGATTTGTCCTTTTCCTGCTTGTGACTTGTACAAGTTTGGACAGATATTGGCTTGTAAGAACGAGGTGATGACTTCTGATCAGGAGTATCGTAGTTGACACTGCTTTTCAAAACATGCTTCTCAGATATCACAGGAGTTGCTCTCCGATGTTGTCGAGCTGATTCCTTATACCGCTCAGGAGCCATCTCTGATTCATACACTACAAAATGAAAACAAGTCCGGATTACAAAGTGCCAGGACATACTCTACGAAGCACGGATACGGACACGGACACGGGACACGATACGGACACGGATACGGGGAGACACCAACTTCTAAAATTTGGTATACATGGACACGACATATATATATAGCATATATATATTATAAAATTTAGAATTAAGAAAAAAAAATTCAGAATTTATAATATGATATATATTGATTGATATGTTTCAAGACTTCTGATTGATCAATTGATTCCCTTTCTTGAACCAGTGTGTCATAGATTTAGTGTAGAAAAATGAAATTTCCTAAAGCCTTGTAAGTAAGCAGTTGCCCAATTGAATCCAAGCTGTCCCATTCGGGTCCGAGTCGATTATTTTTTTTTGATACCGGCATGTAAGGACACGTGTCCACCGCGTGTTCGGTGTGTGTCCGTGTCGGACATGTGTCGAACACACGGACATGGCTCCATTTTGCCATGTCCGTGCTTCTTAGGACATACTATGACTTGACTTGAGAATCTTGTTTCAATGACTTTAGTGTTTTACTAATTTCTCAAAATGTAATTCTATATGTAGTTTATATTACTTGGTGCTCCGAGATATTCAGAATCTTCTTCCTCATCTTCCATGCTGACACCCCACGATGGGGTAGTGTTACCATCCTCACTATGCTTCTTCTTGCTAAGACTGTTCCGCCATTTCTTGGCTTTCTCTTTTACTCTGGCGAGAACTGATTTCTTGTGTGGGGTATGATCATCCTCCATATCATGTTCCTTCCCTGTTGTTGCTGTGCTCCGTGGCGACCACCTCGTAGCGTCCCCTGCTACGAGCATTTTACATGACTCAGAAACCAGTAATAGAAACATTATATTAATCCTTTTTCATGATTTTGGTGTTCTACCCACTTTGAAATTGCATGACAATTACCTCGTAGAAGTTGTTCAAATGTTGGGACTGCAGGAGTTTTCGAAGACTCTCCACGTCTCTGCATGCCATCGAGTTGACTAGTCATTTCTTAGTTTGTGATTGGTAAGGCTATATTGTATCAAGTAAAGCTTCGATCTGGACAAAGTACCTCTTCCAAATAATCTGTCTGTTTCATTGAACCTTCATGTCTTATGATGGAGGAAATTTAAAAGGCCTGCTAATGTTTGAACACCAGTTTCCGGAGTTCTTGCACGAGCAGGGAACAACAACCGCACGCCATTCCTAAATCCTGTAATAGGTTTGTGGGTTCCATCGTTACACATGTCAACAAGATCAATGTCGAGGCTTGATACAATTGCCACTTGCTAGTCACAAAAGTATGCATCTTCAAATAGCAATTGACTGGGCCTCCATTCCATAATTTATCTTCTTTTTTTTAGCATAAATTCAATGTTGAGTTCGTGAAGACCTTTTTCTTTTTTTTTCTTTTTCACTCTTTCATGTTTAACCATATTGTAAGAAACACGGAGTCCAGATCATCTGTTTAATATTATAGTATCATATTGTGTCCAATAAATCTTAGCCATTTATTTATGTGGGTCTCGCATGAGTTCCGTGTGGGTTCTGCAAAATAAATAACTGAGATTTTATGAGTCAGAATAAGACAGAGTAATATTGAATAGAAAATCTAGACTCGTGTCTGCTGCGTGCAACATGTGCGTCACTGTACTCAGGCATGCATTCTGTTTGAGGTTCACTGATTAATAAATCTCCTATAGAAAGATTATTAACACATAAAAAAAACTACCAAATGGCTGACCATAATTCATTCACTCTATCCTTCAATCAAATCACTAATTTCTTAATTATGTACTTAGATCTATCTAATTACTTCATGTAGCGTAACTAGATTCAGACAATTCTTATCACATACTAATTCAACTGGCTACATTGATAGCGTTGTTTTCTCATTATATGTTAATTCTTTATTTTCATTCTATGTGAAGTGGCAGAAACTCAACAGATTCTTTCTCACCGCTTTATACGACTTGCTCTTTGGCTGCTGCGCTGCTTGCGACTTTTGGGTTGGTCTAGAAGGATACTTCATTCAGTAATCAAGCTCCCGAGAGTCTTTACTCGACAACAGCTTCACAACTTTCATCGAGCTCAAGCCCTAAATAATTTATGTAAATCTGGGCCGGGTAATTTGTATACATCTCCTATAGTAGCTTTATTTAATTCTTTATAATTAATTACCATTATTTTTTTCCTCTTTTTTGTTCAGAATGATTGTTTACATAAAAGGCAGGAGCTGAATGTTTACTTGTACTCGGTGAAATTAGTTGTTTTTGTAATAACTCGGAACATTCACTAATAAATTCTTGTACATCATGTTGTGTATATGGTATATTATTTTTAATATTAACTTCTTATCTAGGATCTTGTAATTTTATTTCAATTAATTGATTATTAATATTTTTTATAGGGTCAAGTTGATGTTCACTACCTACTTGTTCTATTAAGATCCCCATTTCATTTTGTAGAGTAAGATTATTAAGGAGATAGAATTGTAATTGATTTAAGTTTTCGGTTACAAGTTGTAGAGTTTTATAATAAGTTGTATGATATATAAGAATTTTAAGAATTATGGATTTTTGATTTAAAGATTTTAGTATTGGTGTTTTTAAAGTTATGTAATGTAGATATTGACAAAAAGGATTGCATAATTTAATAAAATTGTTTCTTAAAATCAATGATAATCCTGATTCTTATTGATAAATTGATGGTATTATAAAAAGTATAATTTTCAATAATAACATTATTATAATAATTGACATATCAAATAGATTTAATGCTTCTATCTGCCATTCTTATTTGTAGAGGTTTGTTTAATTTTTCCAATTGTTTAATAATGTTTTAGAAGCTATACAAATAGTAGCTCCTGTATTTATATAAGCGTTAAGTTTTTTGTTATGAATAATCACTTGAATAAAAGTTGTATTCGGATTCAGTTGTTGATTCTGAAGTTTGGAGGTCATATCGATATAATGAAGAAATTGTTGAGTCTGTTTCATATTATGACTCTACAGGTTCTAAATTATATTTTAATGCTGAATTTAAAATATTAATTTTTCTTTATATTTATTTTGATTTATTTTTGGACAAGTGTTTGCGTAATGGCCTTCTTCTTTACATAACCAACATTTACATTTTTTCTTTTGTCGAGGGCAATAGTTCTTTTTTGGTTTATATTGTCTATAAGCCTTTTTTTTAAATCTTTTTATCGGATTTAAATGGGAATTTTTTATATGTGTTTTTGGAATATTTTCGCCATTTATATTTATTGTATTTTGGTTGGTTTCTTTGTTTATGA
>JANZXV010000008.1:30421833-30437727 GCA_027576455.1 Erythroxylum roigii
GAATGTAATTCAAGTATTTAGTTATTTTGTGTAATTTTTGAAAGAGAACCAAACAAAATTTCGGGTAACCCAAAATTTTCGGGTTGGGTAAGATCGGGTAATTGAAAGTTTGGGTTCGGGCCGGGTAAGTTTGGGTAATTGAAATTTCGGGTTCGGGCCGGGTAAGTTCGGGTAATTGAAATTTCGGGTTCGAGCCGGGTAAGATGGAAATTTTTTTGGGTAATTCGGGCTTTACTCGAACAGTGCAAATTTGGCCCGATTAGCCCTAATGCTCACCCCTAATTACATGTTGAATCCCAATTAATATGTTGTATAATTTGGAACAGTTGTAAATAATAATTAAATTATTGATAATGTATACGGAAACAACTATTTTGTTAATAATATAAAAGATTGAAATAACTAAAATTGAAATAAAAAAACTGAATGATAGCAAAAACGTTTTATTACCAAAAAAAATATAGTTTTGTTGATGGATTGAAATCAACTATAATATTTAGGATCTTAGACTACAGTCATCTTTATATGATCTTAGTATCTAATAGAGATTTAATTTCCAAAATCACTTGAACGGTATATAGGATGAAAATCAACGATGCAACTCTTTTGAGACTTATTAGTGAAAATTTTCACTAGCCTAGAAATCGTAGCGAAAAAAATCTTTCTCAATTCATGTTGTCTAACAATGCCACGTATCCTAAATAGTATAAGAGCCACAAGTGTTTATTAGGTTTTTCTATATTACTCTTGATGAAAGTGAGTAAGGAGAACTTCACCTGTATTCATAAGTGAATCCTTGCCTATTGATCATGTTCATTTTTCTTCTACTCTTTCTAGAGTTAATTTTCCTTTGAATGCCAAAAGAACTTTGCCCAACAAAATAGAAATCTGGTTAAAATTACTCATCTTCTTGAGAACACTCGTATTAATGATATTTCTCTCCCCTTGTTAAGTTTGTATAACATTTATTCTTACAATTGTTCCTGGACTAAGAATCATTTGCACTATTCTTACTACCCGTTGTCCTAAATTGAAGGAGATTATTCAAAGTTCTTAATTTGAACTATACGGTTTAAAAGCAAAGTTAATTAAGCAATATGTCCAATTGGAAATTCCCAAAGAACTAATAGCTCTTTGGAGAGATCAAAACCATACAAATATACATATTGGTGCTATTAGATTGGTCCTCACCCTCCATGAACTACCCTAAATAATGGAAATGTCATCCTCAAAATTGCTCCTAATGTTGAAAAGTCAAATTTGATTAAAGGAGAAGAAGATAAGATGGTTGAAAAGTCAAATTTGATTAGTTTATTATTAAATGAATTAATGGCCTTTAATCCTCCACATGTAAGCATCTTATGGTTACTTTTTAATTAGTTAAAAAACACATATAAGAGGCTTAGTGGAGGGTCATCGTCGGCAGCCTTAGGGTTTCAAAGAAGGAGAACAAAGCTTAAAGAGTTAAGTTGAAAGTTGGAAAAGAGTTTTCATTTTTTCTTCTTCTTCCTTAAGCAACCATCGACTTCTCTCTACTCCAAGCACAAAGGATTCCAACGTTAATCTTGCTCTCCAAAGGATAGAGGTAAGCTCTAGCAGGCTTTATTCTATTCTAGCTATTCCCGGGTCAAAGGGGTTTGACTCGGTTAGGTTTTCTGATCTCTGCGTGGATCACCTTTAGAGACAGTCTCTATTGGCTGTTAGGTTTGAGTTTTCATACCGACACCTGGATCCTGGGTTTCGGGAAGGTCCCGGGAACAAAAATTTTTGTTTTCCGCTGCTGGAACATGTGATGTTCCTCCCGGGATTTTCCTACAGATCCATCTTTGACGCTTCATCTCATTCAACTGTTACTTAAGGATCATCTTGAATTGATGAATTGTGCCACATATATTTATTTGCACACTTAACAAATTCATCAAAACAGTTCACACACTTCTATTATTATTATTATTTGATTTTCACCAAAATCAATAGAAGTGAATTCTTCTTAACATAACAGACCCATTTCACGTTTCTTTATATACTTGAAAGACTAAATTACTATTTGACTTAGTCTTTTCTTCAAAACTATCTTCTGTAAGCTTTTTTCCTTCGTGGACTTTTGATTCACCGAAATCTTCGCTAGAGTTATATCTTGCTTTCATCTTCCTTTTACTACTCCAACTTTGTTATCTATTCCTTTTTCCTCAAGAAAAACCTAAACTAAACCACCTTCAAGATGATGCACATGGGTGCCTGAGAGTTGGGGCTTTTTGGAGTTTTTGAAGATTTTGAAGTTTTATCAAGTGAGTATCTTGTTAATCCTATAGAGTTGTTATTTTATGAAACAAAAATGGTGATTTATTGTCGTGTCATGAATAAGAGAAAAATAGACATTTTTCATGTTCACTGTGAATAAAAGATGAAAATGTGGATCTATGGATTTTTGGTTTTGATGATAAAAATGTTATAAGATAGCATAGAGATGATTTTGATTTAGAAAGAACCATAAAAATATGCATGAAAGAGTACAGAGATATGGAAAGTTGATAGAGAAATATATGCTCTGTTTTTCTTTTCACAGTGTATGTATGTATATAGGTGGATTTTGACATTTTTTAAGATAACCAAAAGAATGAAATTAGAGTTGAGGAATAGTTGTAAGATGATGGTTTGCGATGAGAAAGATTGTTTAGAGGATAGTTAGAGGAAGAAATTTAAGAAAGTATGACCAAATTACTTCATTTTCATTGTCTAAATGATCCCGAATAGTAGACCCAAAAGTCAGTTTTTGGAAAAAATCTGAAGGTGATTCAATGAGTTATGAATTGTGATTTTAATGATTCTATTAAGGTATAAAACTAAGTATAAATTATACTTAGGTGAGTCCTGATATGGGATTGATTTTGTGAAAAAACTAATCGATAAATACCCGGGATTGTCATGAACATGCATTGTGCATATTTTATATACATACATGTGCATGAAATTGTGCCAAATTGTGATATGTGTATATTGCTTGTTATATAGGAGCAACTGGAACGTCAACCTCCAGACGTTGCCAGAATTTTCAAGCAGTAGCTTCGGGGGTGACTTGTGAGTAACCTAGACGGTCTCACTCAATTAATTGTTTGCTTTATATTATGTTTGAATTGTGGAATGAATGTTAACTGATTGTGTTGATTCCGAACAATGAAAGTCCGATGATTGTGATATATGAATGAGATATTGAAGTGCTACTTGAATGTGAATGCAATGAACTAAATGTTTCATGACATGATTGATTATGAGAAATGCATTCCATACATGAATGCATGATCAGATAATGAGAGTTGTGACTTGAGTAGTCACTGAAAAAGAGCTTAAAGCTCCAAATGTGATTAAGAGCCAAAGGCTCACTATGTAAAATGAGCCCTGTATTCCCAACGGATAGGGAACAATATAAATGAGCCCGGTATCCGCAATAGATATGGGACAGTTTAGGCACTCAATCACAACAATAAAAAATTGAAAAGAGTCACATGAGCATTTCATATGCATTTTAATAAGTATGTTTGATTGATTGAAATGCAAAATTTGCCTATTCTTAAGTAAGAATGTGATATGTGATCATTTATGCAAAGTTATGAACTATATGTTTTATGCATGATGTATTGCATGAATTGAGTGAACCATCGATGATGGTTACCTCATTGAGTTCGCAAAACTCACCAAAAATTGCAATGTTGAATTTTTAGGACTGAGAGACAATATTAGCTACTGAGGGACGCTACAAGCAGTGTAGACTTGTACTTTTGCGAAAGAGAAGAAATAGCTCAATGGTCGGTTAGCTGGTTTGGACAAATAAGATAGATTTTTGTGTATTTCCTCTTTCATGTAGCATTTTTTTTTTGTATTAGGCCATAATGTTGTATAAGTATGAATGTTGAAAGATACATTGTAGACATTCAGTTTTTATGAAATGAAATGAGGAAATTTGGTTTTAAAATATTGTGACTTTCCTTATGATGTTTTATAAGAGAATAAAGATAAATGATGCCATGCTAAGTGAATGTTGTGATTGAATGTAGCGCACAATTATTGTAGGTTATGTACTAAAATGTCCTCAGGACATCCCGGTATGTACCCTAGGGTATTGGGGCACTACATTGGGTGGTATCAAAGTATGGTTTGGCATCTGTTGGGATATAAAGGAATGTTAAGCATGAAATACCGTAAGACATGCGGATAATGACTAAATTTATTGCTTATTATAAGTCATCCTCCATAGGTGAGCAAGTGGGGGAACCAGCTGACCTAGGATCGATAGGAGTCAGTAGGGAGTCCTCAGTACCTCGATCAGAGTAGATGCCTCTGAGAGTTCCTTAGAGAAGGGAGAGGAGGTACGATAGGTTGTGGAAGCCAAAGGATGGTTGGAAAGGACATAAAGAGTTTTTGATTAGATGGACTGCGAGCCAAACGAGAGGTTTGACTATGTAGTGTCCTTAATGTAGGGCCCAACTTACCAATGGTGGAAGACTGTCCTAGGCAGTACCACCATGCCTTGCCAACTGAAGTCGGAAGACTTTCTAAGGGTCTTCAAAGAAAACTACATGCCCAAGATCTACTTGGACCGAAAAATAAAGGAGTTCTTGGAATTGAAGCAGGGTAGGATGTCAGTGGCAAAATATAAGATCAGGTTCAACAAGCTAATAGGGTATGCTACTGCTTTGATTCCTACTGAAGAAGACAAGTGTAGGAGGTTTGAGGATGGACTCAATATGGAGATTAGAAAAAGGTTGGCAATCTCAAATCTGAGTAGTTTCATTGAGTTGAGAGCTGCTTCGATCAGAATTGAACAGCTACAGAGAAAGAGATAAATAGAGACTAGGCAAGGGTCCAGAATGAAGAGGTCTAGTGAGGGTCATAGTGGTTCTGGCAAAGGATTCAATAAGCACCAGAATAGAGCTTTTAGAGCACTAGCTGGATCCAGACAATCAAGGTTCAGACAGAGGGGTGGTTTTAACCAAGCTGGCAGCGGAAGAGGTATAGTGCAGAGTCAGTTGCCCCTGTGTGAGCGCTGTGAGAAGAGGCACGGTGGTGAGTGCTGGAGATTATTTGGAGCTTGCCTCAGATGCGACTCCTTTGACCACCAGATTAAGGATTGTCATGATGCTAGGGGAGCTCAGTCTAGTATAAGTGGGAGATCTGGGAGTGATGCTACGGTTTAGCAGAACAGAGGTAGTGGATCCAGACATAGAGGCCGAGGTAGAGGCAGAATGAGCTCTGGGAGTTCTTCTATGAGGACTGAGGTATAGGCAACTGACCCCAGTCCTAGGTCCGAGTCTATGCCATGACTAGGTAGGAGGCACAAGACTTTTCGGATGTCATGGCAGTTATGCTTCTTATTTATGACTTTGAGATATTTGCATTGCTAGATCTAGAATCTACACATTCATTCATCGCACCGCATCTGGCATTTAGGCTGCATTGTGATAGAGAACTACTACATTATGGACTTGAGGTGAGTACACCGATAGGTAGTACTACCGTTATAGGGGAGGTTTACAAGGGGTGCTTGATTAGGACTGATCAAGCGGAGTTGGAGGCAGATCTAATTGTATTATAGTTGAGAGAGATAGATGTTATGCTAGGCATGGATTGGCTCACTGCTCATAGAGCTATTATGAACTGCTATACCAAAGAGATAGTATTAGAATCTTCGGGTCAGCCGAGGGCAGTATTCAGAGGAATTAGTCAAGCAGTGCCAGCTAGGATGATATCCTTCATGAGTCCATTGAGGTTGATGCACGGTGGATGTCAGGCCTATCTTGCCAACATCATTAATATTAGAGCTAAGTAGAATGTGCAGGATTGCAATAGCCTAGACCACCCACTTACAGATATTGTCCACCTTGGGCCAAGGCTTTCATGCCAAGTGCCCGCACGATTTTGCTTTTCCAGCGTGTAGGCCACTTTAGGACACTACTCTCGCAGGACTTCCCAGGTGGTCACTCATCCTAGTACTGCTCTTGCCCAAGCACGTTTAACTTTAGAGTTCTGATGGGATCAAGTGTGTTGGGGCATGAAAAACGCGTCTGCAAGGGGAAGGTATCTACACCCTTATAAGGAGTGTTTCGTTCTCTTTTCCAACCGATGTGAGATAGAGCCCATAGCCTTAGTGCTACTGGGATATCCCTTCCCTCGTGGAGGCCCAGCGTCCTCGCTGACCCATCAGCCCGAGTACTGGCTCTGATACTAATTGTAACAACCTAGAACACCCGTTTGTAGATATTGTCCGCTTTGGGCCAAGGCCTTCGTGCCAACCACCCGCACGGTTTTGGTTTTCCAACGTGTAGTCCTCTTTAGGACACTACTCCCGCAGTAATTCCCAGGAGGTCACCCATCCTGGTACTGCTCTTGCCCAAGCATGTTTAACTTCGGAGTTCTGATGGGATCCAGTATGTTGGGGCATGGAAAACGTGTCTACAAGGGGAAGGTATCCACACCCTTATAAGGAGTGCTTCGTTCTCCTTCCCAACTGATGTGGGATAGATTCCATAGCCTTAGTGTTACCGGGATATCCCCTCCCTCGTGGAGGCCCAGCGTCCTCGCTGGCCCATCAGCCCGGGTACTGGTTCTGATACTAATTGTAACAGCTTAGACTACCCACTTGTAGATATTGTCCGCTTTAGGCCAAGGCCTTCGTGCCAAGCACCCGCACAATTTTGCTTTTCCAACGTGTAGGCCGCTTTAGGCATAGATTAACTCACTGCTTATAGAGCTATTATAAACTGCTACACCAAAGAGATATTATTAGAATCTCCTGGTCAACTGAGGGCAGTATTGAGAGGAATTAGTCAAGCAGTTCCAGCTAGGATGATATCCTTCATGAGTGCATTGAAGTTGATGCGGGGTGGATGTGAGGCCTATCTGGCCCACCTCATTAATATTAAAGCCGAGTAGAATGTGTAGGACTGCAACAGCTCAGACCACCCGCTTGCAGATATTGTCTTCTTTAGGCCAAGGCCTTCGTGCCAAACACCCATACTATTTTTCTTTTCCAGCGTGTAGGCCACTTTAGGACACTACTCCTGCAAGATTTTCTAGGAGGTCACCCATCCTGGTACTACTCTTGCCCAAGCATGTTTAACTTTGAAGTTCTGATGGCATCTGGTGTGTTGGGGCATGGAAAATGTGTCTTCAAGGGGAAGGTATTCACACCCTTATAAGGAGTGCTTCATTCTCCTTCCCAACCGATGCGGGATAAAGCCCATAGCTTTAGTACTATCGGGATTGGAGCAACCTAAATTATAATGAGGAATCAGTTAAGAAAGTGAATGACTAAATAAGTGATTGAAGGACTTATGAGTCTATTGACTATGGTTATTTGGAAGAAATCATTTGACTGATGAAGTTTAATGGGAAACGGAGGAATATATGAGGAAATAATACCCCTACCTTCCTGATCAATTAGATATGAATTTCGAGGACGAAATTTATTAGGGGAGGGAGAAATGTAACATCCCGTTCCAATATTAAGAGTTAGAACCCAAAAGTACGGTACATGAGGGATCAATGAGAGATTAAGAAAAATGCATTTTTCATGCGCATGCATATTGTTAGCATACACGCACGTATATTTGAATTTTTCACACATTAAAATGACTGTACATGTATTCATTGACATATTCTGGGCATAATTGATTCATAAATGTGTTTACAATGCGAATTGTGATTATATGTGCTGCGAACTGATTTGGAGTGTATAAATTGCTAAATTTGAATATTTGGTGATAATGTTTGTTGATTTAGAATTTTGGTGAATTTTAGGAATAATTTTCAAAAATGTTGAATATTATTGTACTAGGAAAAATGCTACTTGGGTAAGTAAATTGATAAATGGAAATAGAAATAAGAGTCAAATGATATTGAAGAATTTTATTGATGACTTTAGAATTTGTAAGAAAATGAGATTGAAAATGTAGAGAAAATTGGAATAAAATTTGGTGATGACTGGACTAGTTTAATAAGAAAAACTAGTTTAAAGCTTTAGGAATTGGACAAATGGACAAGTGACAAGTGTCACTCATCAAGCCGAGTCTTAAAGCCACATTTCTTTAAAACTTGAAAAACCAAGTTACTGAATGTTCTTGCCTTAAATATCTTCTTCGTTGCTTTCTTCTTGAAACTTCTTCTTCTTCACGGATTTCTCACCAAACTTTCACCAAAGTTACACCTTACTTTCAACTATCTTTTACTACTTCCACTTTGTCATCTCTTTCTTTTCCCACAAGCAAACCTAACCCAATCCACCTTCAAGATGATGTACGTGGGTTGCATGAGAGTTAGGGCTTCTTGAGATTTTGAAGATTTTGGAGTTTTAACAAGTAAGTATCTTGTTAATCCTTATGAATGGTAGAAATATGAATCAAATTTGGAGATTTATTTTTCATTACATGATCATGAGAAAATGGTTAATTTTCATGAACACCGTGGGTTTAAGATGAAAATAGGGATGTGTGGTTCTCGAATATTTGATGATCAAGATGTCTTAAGATAGAGAAGAAATGATTTTTGAGTTTGAAACATCAATGAAAATGTGCATGAGAAGAGTGTAGAAAAACGAAAGAAGAAAATGCAAAAAAATGTGAAGGATATGGATGAATAGATTCTGTTTTTGTTGTTATGTTTGATCATGGATTTTTGATTTGTTGTGTATGAGTTGAGTTGAAATAGAAGTAGGAATAAAGTGTAAATATTGAGGAAATAAGCTAGAAGAGATAGACTAAGCAAAAGAGAGGATTTAAGATGAAAGAGATGGTGAAGGGTGCTGGAAAATGTACAGATGCAGTGTTTCACTGAACATGCATCTGTATTTTAGCTATAACTTGCTCTATAAGCATTCAAATACAATGATTTTAAGTTTAGATTAAACAAAATACGTGTGGCTATATTCTTCATGAAGAAATCGAAATTTAATTCTGCCTCTCAGAGTTTCAAAATTTAGCTCAAAGTTGAGTTTGTGGATTCTTTCAGGGTTTGGAATAGTCTGTAGTGTTTTTAGCATAACTTGTAGAATATCAAACCAAATGGCATGAGATTAGTTTCATTATAAACTTAAGACATAAATGAACAATTGTTCAGAAGAGTGTTTTGCATTGTCTAATTGATCATGCAAAATAGACCCAAAGGTCTGGAGTTTTGGAGAATTTATAAGAAGAAATGAGAGTTTTGATAACGTGTGATCATATAATGTTGGAATAACATTAATGAGTGAATTGTTGGTATTAAAGTACCAAAGACATGTGTATAATGGAGATGAAGTGGTTCATATGATTAAAGTTGTGATTCAAAAAGATGAGTAAAGTGTATCTAGTAAAAGTGAATGAGAAATGAGTTATTATGAAAGCAATTGATGCTAAAAATGAGAATGTGATAAAATGTGAAATTTCATAATATACCTGGGATTGTCATGAACATGTATTGTACATATTTCATATCTACAAGTGTGCAAAAATGAATGCTTATAATTGTGAAAAGTTATTAATGTGAGAGTGCAATGTGTATATTGCATAATTTGAATGTGCAAGATAAATGTCCGCATTTAGACGTCTCCAGAATTGGGAAGAAATTGCTAATCTGGAGCGTACTGTGAGTAGACCGAGATGTCTTACTTTATTGTTTATTTTGTTCAAGTCATGAATTGAATGATTATGCAATATGAATGTGTTGGTTCCGGACAATATATGTCCTAGGATTTTGATAAATGTGAGAACATTGAAGTGCTCCTTGTATATGAATTGGATTGAAATAAGTGTACATAATTTGATTGTTAAATGTCAAACCACGGTCTGATGATAAATGTGTTCTAAATGTGCATTTGCATATGGATGAAAAAGTGTTTCTCAACATAAATATTGTATACCGAACTAAGGTCCGATGATTTGTGAAAGTGAATAAGTGATCATATGTGAGTGATGCATCTCACTACATGAATGCATGAAAGATAAAGGTAGTTGTGACTAGAGTAGCCAACGTGAAAAGAATTTTAAGCTCAGTTATTTGCATCAGAGCCTCAAGCTTAATGTTTAATGAGTCCGATATCCCCAACAGATATGGGACAATTATCAATGAGCCCGGTATCCACAATGGATACGGGATAGTTTAGGCACTAGGTCACAACAAGTAACAACTGTAAGTGGGTCTCATGTGCACTGCATATGCATGATACGAATGATTATAATGTGTTATTTGAAAAATGTGAAATGACTGATTAAGCGTATATGATCCACTATGATTGTTAGGTAAAAGTTGTGAATTATGTGTTATGTGACTGGGTGAGCCATCGATGATGGTCACTTACTAAGTTCACAAAACTCAACCAAAATTTGCAATTATTTTTCAGGCTCAGACGAGTACCCTGTTAGACAAACGAGAGTATACCTATAGCATTCAAGTAAGGGATAGAGGCTGGGATCAGCTCATGTCTACATTATATTTCTTTATTTTCGTACTGAATTGTATATTCCTCAAATTTTTATATCGTATGTATTTGAATAGTTTGATATGTAATAACTTTTAAGATTGGAAATGTTTTGTAAAAGAGATTGACGAAAGGGTGATGACAATTGTGATTTCGACTTTTATAAAATAAAAGTACGAGTTCGATTCGATTACTGATTTCCACATATGTGTTTTAAAAAAAATTGTACTAAGTTATGAATGTTTGGCTGTTCTAGCATGCCACCCTTATGGGGTATGTACTCGGACATCTCTCAAGATGTCGAGTACGTGTCTTATGAGGGTGGGGTGCTACAATTGGTATCAGAGCTAAGTTTTTTTCCTAGTATGCTTTGTGGTTGTAGTATAGTCTAATCTTCCACATCAGAAAAGATTTTTCCTTAGGCTATTAGCATTCCGAAATGACAGCTATTGAATAGAAATTGTTGCAGAGATGACAGAAATCAAAGAAACGACTTCACCAACCACATCGACATCTTCTACCTTGTCTATTCTAGCAAGGACTGCTTTGACAAATGCATGATTTGTGGCGGAGATTTTTTATGGTACAGGTCATTTCGACATGTGGCAAAGTGAGGTTCAAGACGCTCTTTTCCAACAAGGTCTTGACATTGCTATTGAAAAAAAGAAACCAGATGATGTTGAGCGGAAAATTGGAAGACTATAAATCATTTGGCATATCGTACAATTGGATCGTGTCTTTCTAGAGAGAAAAAGTATGCTTTCTCGAAAGAAACTTTTGCATCTAAATTGAGGAACACATTGGAAGAGAAATTCCTTAAGAAAAGCAGTCAGAATAAGCTTCATATGAAGAAGAGATTGTTTCGTTTCTCTTATGTTCTAGGTACCACTATAAATGATCACATCACCAGTTTCGATTAGTTAGTTACTGATTTGATGAATTTCGATGTAATATTTGAAGATGAAGTTCTAGCTTTGATGTTGTTGGGATCCGTTCTTGAGGAGTTTGAGTTTCTTGAAATTACTATACTTCTTGGGAATGTTGATGTGTCTCTTAGTGAAGTTACAACTGCTTTGTACAATCATAAATTGAGAAAGAAGACAAAGGAAGAACGTACAAGTGGAGCAATAGAAGCTTTGGTAGTTAAAGGCCATTCGTAGAGCTAGATTAAAGGAAAGCAAGGGAGATCGAAGTTGAGGCTCAAATTGAGCAAAGATGAATGTGACTTTTTTCAGGAGAAAAGGTACTGGAAAAAGTACTGTCCAAAGCTGAAGAAAAAAACAAACCTGATAAGGGAAAGGTTGTTGCAAATTTGAATGTTGCTGAGTGTGAAGATATAGACTCAGATCTTTCGTTGGTTGTTACATCCTCAATAAGCCCTTATAGTCTATGGCTGCTTGATTCAGGCTGTAGCGATCACTGTGTCCTACTCGGGATTGGTTCTCTAATTTTAGAGAGCTAAAAGGTGGAGTTGTCTACACAACAAATGACAATCCCTGCACCACAAATGGGATGGGTTCAATTTGCTTAAGGAATCATGATAGAACAACCAGGACTCTGACAGATGTTAGATACGTGCCAAGTTTGACGAAAAATCTCATTTCTATGGGAGTCCTAGAATCAAAAGGATACACTATAAATTTAGCAAATGGAGTAATGAAAGTCATCTCTGGTGTACTTGTGGTGATGAAAAAATTCAAAGAAATAATAACCTGTATTATTACTATAGTAATGCAGTTATTGGAACAACAACAGTAGCTTTTAATTATGATCAAGAGGTAGAAACAGTAAGGTTGTGGCATATGCACTTAGGACATGCAAGTGAAAAATCCTTGAAGATATTAGTAAATCAAGAAATGTTGAAAGGAGTTCTAGACTGCAAATTATACTTCTGTGAACATTTTGTCAAAGGGAAGCAGACAAGAGTGAAATTTGGCACTGCAATCCATGATACATAGGTTGTTTTGGATTATGTTCACTATAATATGTGGAGACCTTCCAAAATAGCTTATTTAGGAGGAAAACACTATTATATGACCTTTGTTGATGATTTTTTTCGGAAGAAAATGGGTGTATACTATGAAGAATAAGGATAAAGTGCTGGGAGTTTTCCTCAAATGGGAGAAGATGGTGGAAACTCAAACAGGCAGAAGGATCGAGCGTCTTCGTACAGATAATGGTGGGGAGTACAGGAGTAATCCATTTTTTAAAGTCTGCGAAGATGAAGGTACTGTTAGAAACTTCACAATCAGGGATACACCACAACAAGATGGAGTGACAGAACATATAAACCGGACATTGCTAGAGAAATTTCAGTGCATGCTATCTAATGATGGGTTGGGCAAAGAATTTTGGGATGAGGCTGTTACATACGCTTGTCATCTCATTAATCATCTTCTATCAACTGCCATTAGTGGTAAAACACCTTTAGAAAAATGGTTTATAAAACCAGCTACAGGTTATGATTCCTTACATGTGTTTGGTTCCACTATATACTATCATGTTAAGGAGTCAAAGTTGGATCCACGTGCAAAGAAAGAAATTTTTATGGGGATCAACTTTGGTGTGAAAGGATAACGTCTTTGCTACCCAAAGTCAAGGAAAATAATTTTCAGTAATAATATTACCTTTGACGAATCTACAATGTTAAGAAAGGTGATAACTGAAAATGTTAAGTAGACAAATGGTACTCCAAAATAGGTGGAGTTTGAAGGAAGAATTGTTACCCCAACAAATGATGAAGCAGATGTAAAAACTCTTATGGTAGAAGAGGAGCCAGATGAAGAAGAGGTTCCAACCCAAGAACCTCCACTGCAACAATTACTAATTGCATTAAGAAAGCCAAAAAGGAACATTCAAGTACCTATTCGTTATGTTAATATGGTGGCTTATACATCTCTAATTGAAATTGATGACATTCCCACCAATTATAAGGAAGCAGTCCAAAGTTCAAAAAAAGATAAGTGGAGGATAGCCATGAACGAATAAATACATTCCCTTCATAAGAATCAAACGTTGAAGCCGGCTAATCTCCAAAAGGGAAAGAAGACAATTGGATGCAAATGGTATATGCAAAGAAAAATTGATTTCCTAATAAGGATAATGTTCACTACAAAGCAAGGCTGGTGGCCAAAGGTTATGCTTAGACAGAGGGAATTGATTATAATGAAGTTTTCTCTCTAATTGTAAAATATTCCTCCATTCAAATTTTGTTGGCTTTGGTAGCACAATTTGATATGGAACTAGTTCAATTGGATGTAAAAACTACATTTTTACATGGAGACTTAGAGGAGGAAATCTATATGACTCAGCCCGAAGTTTTAAAGTTGTTGGAACAGAGAATATGGTGTGTAAGCTTTAAAAAGCATTGTACGGATTGAAGTAATCTCTGAGGCAGTGGGGCACAAGCGATTTGACAAGTTTATGATAGGGCAAAAGTACACAAGAAACAAATACGATTATTGTGTATATTTTCGCAAGCTACAAGATGAATCCTACATCTATCTTCTCCTACATGTTGATGATATATTGGTAGCTTTAAAGAATCAAAGAGAAACTGAGAGATTGAAGATTCAATTGAATCAGGAGTTTGAAACAAAGGATATGGGTGAAGCCAAGAAATTCTTGGCATGGAGATAAGTAGAGACAGAAAGTTGGGGAGAATGTATTTAACTCAAAAGCAATATTTGAAAAAGGTACTACAACGTTTTTGGCAGGAATAAAAAGTCAAAACCTGTTAGTACTCTGCTCGCTCCTCATATAAAGCTTAGTGCATCCCTATCTCCAAAGAAAGATGCATAACGAGAGTCTATGACTAAAGTATCATATGCAAATGTGGTTGGGTAGCTTGATGTACGCTATGGTGTGTACAAAGCCAAACATTTCACAGGTAGTTGGGGTTGTGAGTAGGTATATGTATGATCCTGGAAAAGAACATTGGCAAGCTATGAAATTGATTCTACGATACATTCTAAATATCGTAGATGTTAGTTTGGTATTTCAGTGGATAAGGAAGATGGTCAATGTGTACTTTCATATTGTGGTTCTGACTATGCTGGTGATTTAGATAAACATCGATCAACTACTAGCTATGTGTTTACTTTTGCAAAGGCACCAGTCAGTTGGAGGTCTACTTACAGTCAAAAGTTGCTTTGTCTACTATAGAGACAGAGTATATGGTAGTTAAAAAGGTTATGAATAAGGCAATTTGGCTTCAAGGATTGCTTGGTTAGTTAAGGGTTCAACAGAAGCACATTAAAGTGCACTATGATAGTCAGAGTGTTATCTTTTTAGCAAAGAACCAAGTTTATTATACGAGGACGAAGCGCATCGATGTTCATTATCACTTTGTATGAGAGGTTCTATAAGAAGGTAGAGTAACAATCCAGAAGATTAAGACCACTGAGAATCTTGCTGATATGTTGACAAAGGTGGTGACCGCAGTCAAGTTCCAACATTATTTGAATTTGATCAATATTGCTAAAATTTAAAGATAGGCGCTTTGATGTGCATTTGAAGACACTAATAAAGATGAGCTTTGTGAGAGATTTGAAAAAGATTGAGAAATATGTCAAGGTGGAGAATTGTTGACTTATGACATATTTTGATATGCCATATTGGAAAATTGTGAAAATGGGAGAGCCTCCTTAAGCTATAAAAAGAGGGCTTTTCCATCTTTATCTAACATCCAAAAATTGCTTATCTTTCTTTAAGGCAAAGATTTCTTCTCTCCTTTTGTAGTATTTCACTTGTATTATTTCCTGAAAAGAGTCAAATATTAATTTAGTAGTGTCCGAGAAAGTAGGCATAATTGGCTTAACTTCGTTAAATTATGGTGTTCTTTATTTATCTATTTAATAGCTATTGTTGGGTATAGTTGTAGTGAATTATTATGTTATTAAATTACATGTCTAGGAAAATTCTGTCTAGGAGATTGGATTTTAAGTGGAATCGTTTATGACCCCCCTAATCTTTCCTGGGAATTTACCTGGTGTGATTTTTCAGTACAATCGTTTACACTCGATTTACCTAAGCAATAGTGCTCAAGGTGAATTTGTCATTATTGGTGAAATTAACCCGAGTTTCACAACAAAATGAAGGAATAAGGATAGAGAAATGACACAGTTACCTTGAATAGGTCAGATATATATACCAGGACACTAAGTATGATGTTAACACACAAGATATATATATTAGATATATATAACACAAGATATATATATAGGTCAGATATATATATCAGAGTATCCTTTATAAAAAGGAGTAAAAAATTATGGGGGTTTTTTTTGGGTTTATTAACCTGCTCTAAAAATAATTTGTTGTCTACCAAATTGTTCTTCTACTTGAGTAGATCAAAATCGTGTAAAGAATACTTCTAAAAACTCACTCATGCACTCGCATGTAGGGATGGCAAAAAGCCCCGCCCCGATGGGGATTCGATATTCCCC
>JANZXV010000008.1:30441931-30460030 GCA_027576455.1 Erythroxylum roigii
GCCCATATAAGTAGATGGCTAAGATGCTATTAGACAGAGTTGGTACACTCCAACTTAGACAGGGGATCACCTCCCGTGACAGTAGCTATAAGAGTTGAAAAATACGAACCAAATCAAGTTCAATGTACTTATTCTAGAAATCAATAGAGAGAAAACTTTAATTTCAATCGTTGTTTATTTGAAATTAGAATTTCAATTATATTACTAAAACGCTTAAAATTTATTATAAATAAGATTATTAAGATTTATGAAGTTAGCACTTCTTGCTTAATTCTCTTTGTAAGAGTTACAGAGTTCTCTCAATCTATTATGTAGATATCGTTAGAGGTCAAACATTGTGCGATTACGATGGTTGAGACGGATCCGTTTCGGAAACAGTTTAAGGGATACTATAAGATAAAGATCAAGCTTCGGAATAAGGTAAGTATTAAATTTTCGCTTTATTATGATTTGTGTTAGATATTTTATAAAATTAAATAGATCTCGATTTTTGAAAAATAAAAAATCACAAAAAAAATTCGTAATTATTCCGTTGCAATCGGGATCCGATCCTATCTACAAAAACAACGGCTTCTTCCTCATGCCTCTGTAACATCCATCGGTTCCTATTCGTAACTTGGCTGGATAGACAACAAACTATCTCTTCTTCTTCATGCTTCCCTAGATTAATCAATATGTTACAGGATAATCTGGTCACAAAATCGTAAAAAAGTTGAGTTGGCCCTGTTGAAGAATGAAAACCTTCCTGTTGCTTTAAATCTTCCTCTGGTCTGCAACAGTGGGCTTGGCTGCCATTGCTGAATGTTTAAAATGATGCATGACAATTAAAACAAAAAAAGATAATTAAAAGTACTAACATGGTTAAATAACTCTTGTAATTAGAAAGGCTAGAAGCATTTTTTCCCTATTAAAACTGGGTAAGTATAGTGAGTCACTCTTGTAATTTTTTCTATGTAGTTTTTAATGTATACTTTGACCTCATCAAAACTTGGCGCTGGTCCTCATGGCATTTAATTTTGGAATATTCAACGTTTAACCAGTAGCAATTGCGATCGATTCCCATTGAAAGGTACCACCACTGTTGAGTTCTTTTTTTTCAGAGGTGTTGAATCATGTGACAGTTGCCATAAGAGTTGTAAAATACGAACCAAATCAAGTTCAATGTATTTATTCTAGAAATCAATCGAGAGAAAACTAGGGTTAATTTGTAATCAGATGGCTTATCATTTATTATTACGAAGAATATTGCCACTTGATGGAATCATCGTCGGATGACATCTCTGTCTCTGTCATTGCATGGACGATGAAAAGCTTGCAAGGAAGACTAGCCAAGTCAATGTTTCAGCAACATGATTTTCACAAACAAAAGGGAGGACAGTGGAATGTGTTCTTTTAACCGAACCTACAAAGCCAAAGGGTAAGAGAACATCTTTAATATTGTAAGAAAATGGTTGCTACGTCTGAATTGTTGCCATTTCTAGTCTGTTGTTTCCTATCTTTGAAACACTCGACATTGGCTCAAGATGAAACCCAGTTCATCTACAATGGCTTCAATGGATCCAACCTTCTTCTCAATGGCATAGCAAAAATCCACCCCAGTGGTCTTTTAGAGCTGACAAACACTTCAAAACGACAAATTGGTCGAGCTTTCTTTCCTTCTCCACTGAACTTCTCGAAAACTTTAGCCAACTATAACTCCAAGTCTCTCTCGTTTTCTACCACTTTTGTGTTCGCCATATTACCCGAGTTGTCAACACTTGGAGGCCACGGAATGGCTTTTACTATGTCTCCATCTGCGGAGTTCAAAGGATCTTTGCCATCTGAATACTTGGGACTCTTCAATACTTCAACCAGTGGCTCGTCTTCAAATCATGTCTTTGCAGTTGAACTAGATACCGTATTGAGTGTTGAATTCGGCGACGTCAATGACAATCATGTTGGAATCGACATCAATGGACTGACATCGAACGTTTCAGCTCCGGTGACCTACTTCTCGGACAACGAAAGGATAAACAGGACCTTGGAGCTAATTAGTGGCAAGCCAATACAGGTGTGGATAGAATACAACGCAACAGACAAGTTACTGAACGTAACAATTGCTCCTATAACAAGAAAAAAGCCTCTGCATCCTCTCTTGTCAACGTTTGTTGACCTCTCCACAATATTTTCGGACTCAATGTATGTCGGTTTTTCTTCCTCTACAGGAGCAATGGCTAGTCGCCATTACATTCTAGGCTGGAGCTTCAGCAGAAGTGGACAAGCAGTTGCCTTAGACAAGGCACAGCTTCCTTCACTTCCCAGAAATAGAAAATCAAGCTTTCCAACAATTTTGAGAATTCTGATACCTGCAGCAGCTCTTATGCTCTTAATGGTCTTCTTAATTGTTTATATGATAAGAAGAAAGAAATATGAAGAAGTACGTGAAGATTGGGAGCGAGAATACGGTCCTCAAAGATTCTCTTACAAGGATCTTTTCAGAGCGACAAAAGGTTTCAAGGATAAGGAGTTTCTGGGTGCTGGAGGTTTTGGAAGGGTATACAGAGGGACGTTACCTTCAACAAATGTGCAGGTTGCTATCAAGAAAGTCTCCCACTATTCCACGATAGGAATAAAACAATTTGTTTCCGAGATTGTTAGTATGGGGAGGCTAAGACACAGGAATTTGGTTCAGCTTCTAGGCTACTGTCGGCGAAAGGACGAGCTGCTCTTGGTCTATGAGTACATGCCAAATGGAAGTCTTGACAAATTCCTGTTTAGGTCTGGAATTCCCACTCTCAGTTGGAGTCAGCGATATCAAATCCTGAAAGGAGTTGCATCTGCGCTTCTTTACCTCCATGACGAATGGGAACAAGTAGTTCTACATAGAGATATTAAAGCAAGCAACATCCTGTTGGATGCTGATCTCAACGGACGGCTAGGGGACTTTGGTCTTGCTAAATTCCATGATCATGGAGCAAGTCCTCAAACAACCTTTGTGGTGGGAACTGTGGGATATCTTGCACCAGAACTTACTAGAACCGGAAGGCCCACAACCTGCAGTGATGTCTTTTCTTTTGGCACGTTCTTACTTGAAATAGCTTGTGGAAGGAAGCCTATAGAATCATCAAGATCGGCTGAGGAGTTGATTCTAGTTGACTGGGTGCTTGATCACTGGGAAAGGGGGCTCATTCTTCTTACAAGTGATCCCAGACTTGAAGGGAATTTTGAGACAGAGGAAATGAAGTTGGTTTTGACGTTAGGCTTGCTTTGTTGTCATCCTGTACCAGCAACAAGACCAAACATGAGACAAGTGGTTCAATACTTGGATGGAGATGCTAAGTTGCCTGGGATACCTCTTTTTAATCCTGCAGACCTTGGCTCTGGTTTTTATCACCTTGGCCGAGAAGTATCTCATCAAAACAACTTGTCAGCCCCTGCAACTGATAATTACTCCCAAAATTATTTATCTAGCAGCAGCTCAATTCTCAGTTGTGGCCGCTGAATCAGAAGAACCTGACACCTGCACGAGGTAAACAATCTTTAAAATTACGAAGGCCAGTCATCTACAGCAGCAATAAACCTAAAATGACTGATTACCAGTAACGCAAGCATCAATAATTTTCCTTTGAAGTTATGGTATCTAGATATATACTGCTGGTTCTAGTATTATATAAAATCAATAATCTGCCATTATTTTTTCTGGGACATTGCACTGGCATAATGTATCCATCTTGATATGCTTCTAGTGGACATTGGAGGCTACCGTGTAAATATGTAAATTGTACTAAAAATATAGTTATTACCTTCATCTTCTTTCTATAATTTTATTTTTTCCTCCATCTTTATAAGAATATCATCGTTGAGTACAAACTGTATTACCTTAACACAAAGTATTCTAATACTCTGTCTATTTAATACTATGTATAAGTAGAAAAAGAAGTCATTATTTATTACAAATAAGAAAGATATAAATTTTTATATGGGAACTTATTGACTGAGTGAAAGAATATTATGCCTCAATACAAACTATAACAATACTCTGTACTTTTAATACCATTTCTATGCATAGTCCTCAAAATGGAAATACTATCTCTTAGTAAAAATTATACCCTGCCCTAATACAAATTGTACTAGTACTCTATTTCTTCAATACTGCACTTAAGTTTTGAAAAAACCATCACTCGTGATAAAGAAGCAAGACATACTCTCTTAAATAGGAATTTTTTTTCTTGAAAATTAAATGAATGTATTCACATTAGCAAAAACTATTACACCGTTACAGTAAGGTTTATGTTAAACAACTAACTCAACCAGTGGCGAAGCCAAGAATTTGTTTCAGGGGGGCGCAAAATTTTTTTTTATCCAATCCACCGTGGACAACGATATTTTTTTAGGTGGGCAACCACTATATGTATATATATATTCTTTAATAAAAAAATTTTGAGGGTGGGCAAATCCATAGCTGTAGCTTCGCTACTGAACTCAACTAAATTTCAATTTACAAATCGGTGGGGGACCATCAATTTCTTCGAACAAAAGGTAACAAGATCGTTTAACTATAAATGTCATTTGTGTTTGATGTCCTGGGTGAGTTGACTCGCTATGTTCTTAGCAAGTGTCGCTATTAGTAGGTAATTGAGAATTATTTCTGCTACTTGATATTTGTCTGTAATTTGTCCCCGGTATAGGTGCTTGTTCCTTTTCTTCCATAGAGAATAAATTGTTGTCACAAAACCAGCCTTGAGTAGCTCCACATTCGGTTGTCTAGGTCTGGACAGAGATATAAAGCAATTTATCATAGATGCCCATTCATATGTATGGTTCTGCAGGTTCATCATGTGTTGAATTCTTCCCCAAACCTTTTTGAGTAACGGAAACTGAAGAACAAATGGTTACAGGTTTCGTCAAGCTCCATGTATAGCACACACATTATATATTGGGCACCATGCCTTGAAGGTTGGAAGGTTTGGATTTTCTTATGCAAATGGAGAAACAATAAGATGGAAATAGCAATTGAAAGATGGAAGCAAGGTTTAATGTGGGTAAGGTGAGAGTGAGTGATGAAAACTGAGAATGAAGGATAAGAAGAAGCAGATCCCACGAAGAAGATGGATTGAGCAAGAATAAAACACTTACTTGGTCTTCTAAATTAAAAGCACCGTGAGAGACAAACAAAAATGGTCTTTTAACTTAAAAGAATGGTGGGTTTTAAAACATGGCTTGGCAAGTGTCACTTGCCATATGTTCAATTTTATGTTCTCTTATTTAACGAGTCCATTCAAATCTAATTTTCTCCTAATTTTCAATAACACTTGCCATTAAATCCCAATTTCATTCATAAAAATTTCCACTACCATTTGACTCTTATTTCTACTACTATTCATTAATTGTTTTGTCACTTGGCATTTTTCCTAGTCCAAAAGTACCCTTAATTCTAGAAATTTTTCATATTTCACCGAAAATTCTAATTCACTACTTATACACTCCAACTCAATTATCAACATATAAAAATCACAATTCTCAATATAATCACATTTATAATCAATTATACTCGAAATGTCAATGAATGCACGTACAGTCATTTTAATATGTGCAACAATCAAATTCACGTATGTGTATGCTAACATTATGCATGAGCATGAGATGCATTTTCCTAATCTCTCGTTGCTATTTTCTCAATTGCAAAAATCTAGAGTTCTAACCTTTAGTGTGGGAACGGGATGTTACATTTCTCCCCCGTAACAAATTTCATCCTCGAAATTCTTATCTGACTGACCAAGAGGTAGGGGTATGTCTCCTCATATGCTCCTTCGTTTCTCATTTAACTTCATTACTCAAGTAATTTCTTTCAATTAACTATAGTCAATGGAATCAATCAATCCTTCAATCACTTATTTAGATATCACACTATCTTAAATGTTTCCCCAATATAATTCAGATTACCCAAAATTTTCACTTTGTCTACCGACAATACATCTTTGTCAGATCCTATCAATATTTCTTAACATACTCACATATCACGCATTATGAATCTGAGACATATTTATTGATAATATAACTCATAAGTTACTGGTCCTATGCTGTCAATAATTTCATGTGGACCAATACAATTCAAGCTTAATTTATCATTTTTCCTAATCTGAGTATACCTTACCAAGGTGATACTCTCAGAAACAACTCATCTTTTGCTTACTATTTTACTTCTCTTTAGTGTTATTACACATAACTCTTAGGTCTCACTTGTATTCCATATCTTCGGTGTTAATCCACCTAACTCATTTATCTTTTTGAATCACTTAATTTCAAATACATATCAATTTCACCTATCCTCAACATCTCCCGTCTATTCTGGTCTTTAACTATTTTAGGCCTCATTCAATTCAATGTAAGTGCGAATGACTCTTTTTGTCATATAACACCTCATACAGTACTCTAATGATATCACCGTGACAATGATTGTTATGCTTAAAGTCAAATAAACTACACATTGACCTCATATTTCTATGAACTCCAAAATATAAGTTCTAAGCATATATTCAACAGTTAAGACTATTGTCGACTCATAAATTCCATCACTTGATTCTACATCCTTAACCGTTAAGTACTATTTTTGCATATTCCTACTAGGATGTTAGCACAGGTTGTTCTTAGCGCTTTCTTTAATAATCTCTTTGCTCAATCATCTTTATTTGGTACACATACTTTTTATTTCAATCACAAGTATTGCTTTCCAATTCAAACTCGAATTTTATGTTCATTTTCAATTCCTCAATAAGATTCACAATTCTAGATCCTCACTTCGGGCTTTGTCAATCTTTGCATGTGAAACTGATCTTAAAATTCAATGCAGCTAATAACACTTCAGTTTGTCCCAAATGCAACTCAATATTCTATACTCTTTATTGCACCAGATTTAGTAACTTCAATTTATGGATTTGTGCTATTCCGTTATTGATTTTTTTGTTTTGTTCAATACATCATATAACAACACTAGCTTTACTAGGATAATTCTCATTTGTACAATCATAATCCTTTAGTACTTCTATTCATAGTCTCAATCTCGTATTCAATTCTTTTAAATTCAATAATTACCTCAAAATTTAATTATCTGCATATATATATAACTCTTCAGAGACCTAGGCAACTATTTAGGTGGATAAGACAAGGTACCTAAAACCTTCCTCACTCTATAATTCGACTCCCAAGTTCCTTTTTCTAGTCAATGCCAGTTTTTTTCTTTAGCCTGTCCTTTATTTTTAATTAGATAAGTGATTCTCCCATTACATTTATTTTTTCTTTAGTCATCTTTTTCGTTTAAAAAGAGCTCCACATTTCATCAATAGCATATAACATAAAAATTAAGTATTTTCTTATAGCAGGTTAGAACGCTTATCTCTTTGTATTATATTTAATACTTATAATATGTATACCAATATAGATATCATGTTCTAAAAATCAATTCATGAAACTATGCAAAGAATCTTATTTTTCAGAAAAGAAGTATATTAAATTTTATGCACAATTTTGCTTATTACCATACATTATATCGTAATCGACCAGACCATGCTCGCTCTTACTTGGAGTTATCTATTTTACTTGCATTGTGTTGTGTCTTAAAGCTTTGATATTAGAGTTAGCTGGAAAGAAGTATTTTATATGGTATCAAGGAATTGGACGATGTATGAGGTAAAAGGATGTTGCTCAATTAAGCGTAGTAAAACACCACCAACGAGGGGCATATGTAAATAGGAGATTGGTGGTGTTTTACTACCAAATATAATTAGTAGCAATGGAAACAACACTGAATGCAACAATATGGTAAAAGGAATGAGGTGTCAAATGGTTGGACGAGAGTATAAGTACATAGAGGAAAGAAATGGAAGCAAGGTATCAAAAGACTAAAAGGGAGATGATTTTGCAATCATAAAAAAGTGGTTTATATGCTCAAAGGAATGTAGGAGCTGCTGGTCTTTCAGCACCATTTCAATTCGTATAAAACAAGTTGGAGAAATTAGTATTAAGGAATGCATATATGGAACAAGGCATTTTTCTGAAACCCCAACCAGTAGTAAACGGGGTGAAGTTCAGCCTGTCATGCATTTTCAAGCATTTCTTATTCCTCAGTCAAAATACTTAAACGGCATATTACTGGACACCATTCCTGAGTTCAATTTTATTTACATCGAATTCTCTAAATTCGAGAGAAATAATAATGAACTCTACATCTTTGCTTCCAAATCAGGACCAATTTTGAATCTGTTAGAAAATCATCAGTAAATAGGTACAGAAAGCATTCCATTGATGAGGATGCAAACAGATGACCTTCTGTTACACTACCCAGTTTTCACTTCAAGATTTTAGATTCAATTTCTTCCAAGCTCAAACCTTTAGTCTCTGGAACAACAAAAACTGTGAAGAAAAGCGACAACAGAGCAATAGCCCCAAAGAGAAGGAAGAGATTGTCAGTTCCAAGCATTTCCTGCAGAATGAACAGATATTGATGAAATTAACTTCTGCGCCAGCGAAGGACAAAGGATACTAATGAGAAGAAAGAAATCTAGATGAATAAAATATGACGGAAAAGGAAAAGAGGCACAAAGGAAAAGATTAAAGCTGAAAAAAACCAGTACCTTCAACGGTGAGAATGCAAAGGTTACTACGGCATTGGAGGCAAAGTTAGTCAGTACTGCAAGACTAATTCCCCTTCCTCTTGTACGAAGTGGGAAGATCTCCGACACCATTAGCCAACTAATAGGCCCAAATGATACCTGAAATGAAATGAAAGGCAGAAATTTTCCAAATTCAGATATCAGTAATCACCCAGCCCAAATGGGAAAAGGAAGTGCAAGATTAAATGTGTGTACTAATTTCTTCTCCTGCTATCTCAACTTTCAGTTTTCAGTAATTACTATGGCAGAATAGCAGAATCATATCCAAAGAAGAAGTAAAATCCGAATCATATCCAAAGAAGAAGTAAAATTCAGTAATCTCCAATGGAACATATGTACTTGCCTGATAGCAACCAACATAGAGCAGCAAAGCAGCCACAGCCAGAATAGGGAATCCTCCTAGAAACTTATAGTAAGCAGAAAGCATAAGCAATGAAACAGCCTGTGACAAGAACAGAGAAAGCAGATGCTTTTCACTCATCAAATGGAGACATAAAATAAAATATTACAACAGGTAGTGTGCGTACAATCCCACTGACACCTCCAATTAGTAAGGGTCTTCTCCCAATATCATCAACTTTTAGGACAGCTATCCATGTCATCAGTAGCTACAGCAGATAAATCAGAGACAAATAGTTAATTGCATCAGGAATTGGAACAGATATGGCTATAAAACTAAGTTTTAGTTTAAATTTGGAAAAAACCCTTGGAGAGGTACCTTGAACAGACCTACTACAACTGAAACTCTGGTAGCATCTGCGGCAGCTGAGAACCCAGCACTCTTTTGTATTACAAACAAAGATTTTATTATAGTTTGAGTTAGATGGCATAAAAGAAAATACTTCCATATTGGAAATGGAACAGTTTATTAAAACATTTTGTTGGATACCTGTAGAATTTGACCTGCATAATATAGAACACTTGGTTGACCAGTTATCTGTCAAAATCAGGTGATCGGTACAAACCAGATATGACTTCTCTTTCTTTACAACCACACACAAAATAGCATGAAAAAACAGGTAATACATTAAAAAGATGAGAACCTGTTGGAAGAGCACCAATCCCCCACCAATAATGAAGGCTTTCAAACTTGGTCCTTGGAAAACTTCCAAGAAATTCCCCTCAGATTCCTCCTCGGAATAGGCAGACTTCAATGACAAAAGGGTCTCTTCTATTTGCTTCTCAGATTCCTTGTCACCAAGAGGCCGGCCCCTAAGTTTGCTGAGGGCATAAATGGCCTTCTCTTTGTAATCTTGTAAGAATCCTTTCCCCTGAACCGCCCTAAGAAGCAACCAGCGTGGAGAGGGTGGGAGAGTCCACATGCCTAGTCCCATAAGCAAAGCAACTGGGATGCCAAATCCATACATGTAACGCCAACCCCCAACTGCATCAATTTGGAAGCTTCCTACAGAATATCCTAACTGTAGAAATTTTCAGGACTAAGCTATTTATGAAAGGTAAGTTACTAAGAAGACAGAGAATAATGTGCCACACCAAAATTCCCAGAACTATGAATAGCTCCTTTAGAGATACTAGAGTTCCACGAATCTGTGCTGGGCAAGTTTCTGCAATATATAGAGGAGCACCATGCATGGCCTGTCACGTAGCAACATGTATAAGATGTTTGAATTAGGTATCTGCCATCATTCTATCATACAAAATTTATTGTACAGTAATCTTATGTGGTAAGAGGCTCACCAAACCAATACCAAGTCCATAGAGAAGGCGTCCTACTAAGAGAATAACAAGGCTAGGAGCATAACCAGTTACCAGTCCACCCAGAAAATATAGTACAGATGCCGTGATAAGTTCCCTTCTTCTTCCTTTATTTACAACACATGCAAATGTATAGCAGACATTAGTTGAGAAGTTCCAAGTATCTATAATGAACAGAGTAGCTAAGAAAAGTACCCAGAAAATCTGCAATTGGGTAGGCAAGGAGGGAACTAAGGAGAGCTCCATAAAGTGAACCACTAACCTATATTCAAGTCCATAAGTCTTCAGAAAAGACTGATTCATTGACAGAAAAGAAGAAAACAGGACAAAAGCGCTTCTATAGTCAACGGAGAAAGAGCAATTAGTACAGCCCATAACCCATACCACAAGGCCAAGCTGAACAGCTGAAAGGTTGAACCATGTTGTCCCACTAAGTTCAGGTGACTGATAAATTGACAAAGTAATTATCAAATTCAAGAAATATTGGTTGTAAGATAAGTTACAAGAAGGGTAACTAGTAAAATTAGAGAAAAGGCCACTAGATTTTTGAAGCACCTGCAATGATATGGCAGCACCAGAAGTGGCACCAATGTCATAGCCAAACAGCAATCCTCCCAGAGCTGGGAAGAGAAACCTATAACCCATAAAGTGAACCAATTCACAAAAACAATAGCAGAAGAAGTGACAAAACATCCAATAAAAATTCATCAACACAAGCTACATTTTTATCTAAAGCCTTCTGGATAATGCCTTTAGTCCTGGAACATAAGAAAAAGATGTCAAAGAACTCTAAATGAAAATTCCATTAGGATGTCATTTTCACCAATAGCTTGTTAAATCCACTTTCGCTGATTGCTTTAACAAAAGGAACATATGTTTATCAAAATTGATTCAAGCATGTGCCACTCACCTATTTGGGAGTTCCTATCTCTACCAAAAAACTCAAGGAAATAGAGTGCAGGCCCCTTATTGTCTCCATTGAAAAGAGAATATCAAACTGGAGTAAAAAATTTCTTTCCTATGGGGGCAGATTGCAACTGGCTATCTCAATTCTCAATAACTTACATATCTACTGGCTTTCACATACTGCCTTACCTAAGAGTATCCTGAAGAAAATTGACAGACATATAAGAGATTTTGTATGGAATGGACAGAACAACAATCATGGAACCTCCCCCAAAGTTAAATGGGGCTCAATATGTCTACCCAAGGATTATAGAGGACTTGGAATCACCTCAGCTAGTAGAACGGCAAAAGCTTTATTGGCTAAGAGACTATGGAGAATATGTGTGGCAAAGGAAAGTCTATGGGTGAAATGGATTCACATGTTACACATCAAACAAGAGAGCATATGGACTATTCAAAGCAAATCTACACAATCCTACGCATTCCAACAGATACTGAGCATAAGGCAATTCATGCAACCTCATGTCAAGCACTTCATAGGAAATGAAAGGGATACGACTTTCAGGTTTGATAATTGGCATCCCATGGGGCCATTGTACTTCACTCAATAACACCAAACACTGAGAGGATCAATTCCTGAGAGCACCAAGGTGGAGATGCTAATACAAAATAGAAACTGGAGCTGGCCTTTCCATTCAAACAGAGGCACCAGCACTATCATGAATAATCTACCAAACTACAAGCCTGATCAATCACAAACAGATTCAATACAATGGGAGCTACATAGCTCTAAAACCTTCTCAATTGAATCTTGTAGAAGGCTGCTTTTAAGACCTATAATCAAATTTCAATTCCATAAACTCATATGGGACCCAAACATTGCTCCAGCTCACTCCTTTAAACTGCGGTTAGCAGCACTACAAAGGCTGGGAACTAGAGACAGACTAAAATTTCAAGTACCAGACACCACATGTCCACTCTGTGCTAACCTTTTGGAGACTCTATATCACTTGCATGTCAAATGTGTATATGCTAATCAATTGTGGAGTCAGTTTTTGAAGGTTTTCAATTTGCAGAAAATAACCAAAATTGGTTTAGCACTCTCAAATGGGCTAGCAGACTGAGATGTAATGAGAGAGGTGATCAAAAACTATTCACAGCAGGATGCTATGCTAGTATACTACGTTTGGAGAATGAGGAATGCTAAATTGTTTGGAGAACCTAAGGATATTCTGGATTGCAACTGGATGGGGTACTTCACTAAGCTTAGGTTGACTGCTAGACATTTTCATATGGAGAATTGGTCACAAGAGGCCTCAAAATGAGATTGAATCTCTAGATTAGTAATGCTGGAAGTTGTTTTATCACTGGAACTGATTGTTTTATCACTGGAACTGATTGGTTTATCACTGGAACTGAAAATGATCTTCTGGTAAAGATCGATGCAACTGCATTTGCTGAGGACTGGCTGTTTTGTAATATCCTGTAACTATTCATATTTATGAAATTATCTACATTTCAAAAAAAATAATTCAAGCACTCAAGCAGCATAGTTCAGCATCTAAAGCAACAAAACTGAATTACTCATAAACAACAGACAAAAATCAGAATCTCTGGAATCAAAAGAAGAAGACGCGGTACTCACGGTAATACTACAGATGCCCAAGAAAAAACTTCCTGATTTTTCGCATCACTTACAAACGATTCTGCTTCCTCACCAGCAGAACACTCAACCTACAGGAAAACAAAAACCCTAAAAGAACTAAAGAGAAAACATAACTAAAAGTTGACAGTTCATGAAAACCTTAATTACACCTGTAAAAGGTTGACTTGTTTTCTGTGACAAGGGAGCAATGATGGATTAGAGAAAATGGGTATCTTGGTATTGAGACGAGAAGAAATTTTGAATGATGGGTTTTGGTCGTGAAAAGCGTATAAACAGAGAGAGTTTGATTTGAGCTTGGGTTGGTGAAACTGGTAGTGATACTTTAAGAGCTTCAAGGAGTGTGAAGTTGATGCAGAGTAAGCCATAGTAGAGCAAGAGCAAAGATCAGACAAGTGTGAAGGAGCCGTTCCCCGCTTTTTGTTATCTTATGTGTTACTTCTGTGGTCTAAAATAAAAGGAGCTTCCGTCCTGTTGTTTGATACGGACAGCACCCCATAACAAAGATCATGAAACATGACGCCGATGATTCCAATTCCGCAGGAATGCGATTCCCTTTGTAGTTGTTGAATGGAAAACCGTACATGTATCTCTTGATATACCCATGTTAGCTCATCTGCATTCGGTACTTGGATGGAATATGAAAGCTCATTCCTATAATAATAATAATGATCCAATCACAGCATAAACGTTATTGGTTAAAGATTCATTCTTTGAAGTGTAGGTAGGGTCTTCCTTTTTGTTATGAATCATTTTAACAAACTATTTTCAGCTATCCTTCCTTCCTTATTACAGAACATTGATTGTCTTTGCAAAGAAGCATATAGACTATGTGAAATTTCATATCTAATATAATATAAGACAACCACCAGGGGGGTTTCCAAGGCAAAGTCACCAACCATCGACGTATGGAGCATTTAATTTAGGATTGACTTTGTTGTATAAGATAAGAAGGATAGATGGACAAGAAATAACAACCGAAACCACCGCCCCTGACTTTCCGCTTCGCTAAGACAAAGTCTGTTTTTCCTTTATCATCGCATCGCATCGCATGGTACCAACGGCCTTTGTTTGCATGTAATGTAAGCATACGACAGAGAGAGAGAGAGAGGGCGGGCGAGAGAAAGCTCAAGAGTGGGGAAGGTGGATATAGAACATCGGAGTAATCTCGTGTTTTATGCAAGAGAACGAGATATAATTGTACATCAACATCGTTTCGTATCTTATCTTTTCAGTCTCTTGATCTTCAGAGTTTACTCTCCAGGCCCGGAAAGATTGACAAATCATATATTCTCATTCTCTCTCTCAAAAGAAACAAAGGGCATTGCATTAATGGAGGATGATTGCGATGACATTTTTCAAAGACAAAGGCATGTTGTGGCCAATAACAATGGCAAAGTAGGGAAGCCACCGACGAGACTGCAGAAGCATGCACCAGCATCTCTTGTGCTTGATCAGCTCACCACCAATCCTATTGTCTCCGAAGCTTCGGGTTCGCGTACACCGATTCCTCTTCTGTCCCCACTAGTCTTGTCCCCACAACCATTGCCACAAGAGGAGGCAGAGCAAGAATTTGTGTTCCAGAACTGTTGTGGGCAAGATACGATGTTGCCGGAGCCAGGCAAGTGCCAACATCCGGCAATGTCCGCCGGATACATGGACCCAACATCATTGTTTTGTTTCTTTCAATCTAAATGTGTGCTTGTCAATCATACACAATAAGGACAGGATGGATTCGTATTTTGCAGCATTTCAGTAACAGCAGGCTAACTACCTCAGATCAGATTATCTGGGCGTTTTTTTCCTTAAACTATTTTTATTTCTTGACCAAGGCAAGCATTCTTGGTGCCTGGTGCCCGCCTTCCATTTGTAACATACGAAGGTTACGCCTGTCGCTCTATTCAGAGATGAATCCTCACCGATGTATGTTTCTCTTGATGTTCACCCCCGTATTCAGAAATCTTATTCATTACTGAAAAGGAGACTTTAAGTTCAATTGTTTCGTTATGAACCGCAATACCTTGTTATACTACCTGAAAGTTCACGGAAAGCGCATATCCGATTGTCAAACGGCAATACTCATTGCTGGATCTACAAGCTAGACTTAGGAAGGAATAAACTCAAGTATTTTTACCTAAACAATACCCGATAGATGGCATCTCACAGTTGTTTGTACAACAAGAAAAAAAATGAACAACGAGGCGTCACTGAACAAACAATGCGGGTTCTCAATCAAAGACAGATGTCCAAGTTTATGGCGTAATCGAAATTACAAGTCCCATTATAGGAATGGAAAAATTCAAGTTGACTCCTCGAATAGCCAGTCATAATATAGGGGCCAAAAAAGCTCTTCGTTTATGTACAAATAGGACAAATTGAACATCATCCCCCAAAGTTCTAAATGAAGGCATCTTCGCTCAATTGTCGCTGAAGAAAGATTTAAGTTAAAACCCCATGATACCTCCACTTTACTCTTTTAAGGCAAATGCCTACTTGATAGCAAACGGTATCCTCTTAACGAAATCAGAAGTCAAATTCTCCATTTGCCTGCAGATAAATGCCAGCATTCAGGAAACGAATAGAAGATTTCAGTTTCATTATGAACAAAATGTCCAACATAGCCTGAAGAAACAATCCAGTTTTTATCCAGAACAACCTTATTAAAGAGAATGTCCTTATTGTTTATATGCATAATGCCATCCTTGAGAATGCACTTCCACTTGCTCTTGGTACGAGTCACCTATCCAAGCAAATTTAAAGATTTCTCATTGAGACTGCATCATATATAATCAACAGCAAATTGAGGTCGCCAGCAAATGAGAGCAATTAATACCTTATCGAATTGGGCCAAAACCAAATGTTGAGTGTTCAGTTCCTCTCCTTGGCCCACATCATCTAAATCATCATCATCATCATCCTCATTAAGTGGCTCATCATCATCGTCATCTTCTCCCATATCATTTTGAGGGATAACAGCTGGTGTGCTTGCCTGTAAATCTAGACAAGGGGAGAAGAGACACAAAGACATCAACATACACAGTGATAAATAGTGCAATTACACATATACACATATGACACGTAAAGACACACATATAGTGTTAGTCTTTAACCCCTTTGGTATATCTTTTACTTGACTTATCATTAGGAGCACAGCAGATACAACCACCACCCACACAACCCACACTAGTGAACACACATGGAATGAGAATTTAACAATTAGTACAGGTTTCACCAAACTTACCAGGAGCTGGTGTGTTCGCAACGTTGTAATCTTCATTGACAACTCCTTGATAGTTGTAGATCTTTAAAGAAAAGCAATTAAAGTTTAAATGCAGATGATCAATACCATATCGGTAAATAAAAGCATTACTACACATAGTTGACTTCAAAAAACATGCGCAGCCTCACACCATGAAGGGCATCTGACGAGAAATGTTCCAGTGTAAAAAATAGTACAACCCTATTACTGAAAGAGGGAATGAGGCTCCAAACCCTTGTTTCAGAATTATATTGGGAAGAGAAACACACTAAGATAATTACTGCCTCAAAAAATGATCTTCTTTAAGAAGTTATATATACTAGACATAAATTCGTCTCTGAAAGTTATATGGCTGACTAAGACTTAGTTAACCAACATGTCATTTTCTTTTTTTTCTTTTTTTCTTTTTTGTTGGCCAAGTAAAGGAAAGAAAAAGGATGAAAAATCTTTTATGGTCATAAAAGATTGGTCAACAACTACGGCTCCATCAATGTCCGCCTACAAAAGGAAGAACGAAGTGAACCATTGATATTGATCATAAGATCGATATTTCTCTTCTTCTTTTTTTCCTTTTAGGAACCCTGCTGAATCAATAAAGGCCCAAACCTGAACCCCAACCATTAGATTGCCATAAGGGCATCGCTATGGTAACTGCTCATCTCATTGAATAAGAATAAAATAAGACTTATGGATTACTTATAAGACCTTTAACCCTTTTTTATTCTACCCGGGTACAAATCTAGGTTAAGTTTATACAATATGCCTCTACTGAGTACTGCACCCTACATTGGCAGGAGCAACACTGGTTAACTTTCCCCTTGTGGAGTGGGTATTCATTATTAGACCAGTAGCATTAAGGAAAGCATTTTTTGTATTTTAATAAATTCAAATGGGGATGGAGTGCTAACATTAGGAGTTGAAAGCACATCGTCATAAGGATCTGGCATGGGCCCATCAATTTGAGGAATTTTGAAAGATGACCTTCCCATATCTGCCATGCTCTCTCTATCAACAGCTACTGTGCTGCGTCAACCATCAATTTTTATTTCTTGGTTTTTGCGTCAATCAAGCCAGCCCCCATCTCGTCTGCGTGCTCCAATTTATTTGTTGCCCTGTTGCCTTCAATTTTCGTCACATGCGTTGGGCTGTTCACGTGTTGCTTCTCCTGTTCGTTACGTTGCTGTAGCTTGTTGATTTTCTTCTTGTTAATGCCTTGTAGCTGCTGGCTTATAACACATTAATTTGCTCTCCTCTAATGCCACCTACGTTTGCTGGAGCCCTTTGCTATTTTATTTAATGCTTAATTGTTGTCCGTAGGTCCATAGCTGCTTGACTTATGTTGCTGTCTCCTTCAAAACCTCATTGCTGTCTTGTACGTTCTTGCTCTCTATTCCCATGTGCTTGTATGATTAGACAATTAATTATCTCCACTTGCGTGATTTCAAAAACAAAACAATCCTTGCAAATTGATTTGCTTTTGTCTCCTCCCAAAAACGACGCTGCTTGCTAGCTTTATGATGTTGTGCTTTATCTTTCAATTTCTATCTTTTAATTTTCTCCTTTTCTTTTGTATTTTGATGTTCGCTTGGACTGTTGTAATTCTTTTCAATTAAAATCAAACGCATTTCCTACAAATTAAACATGAAGAATTATAAATACAAATTCAGACAAACCAAGCAATTTAGCAGGAAATATAAATAAATAACCCAATAATTAATCTAGAAATTAAGGGAAAATGTCATTAATTCTAATGATAAAAATGCATCTAACATGTTAGAAGTGTGCTTAACCCTAGGTTGTGAACAGAGGGAAGTAGATGATGAATTAGCGGAATGTGTTTATAGGTTGCAGGGTAATGGTTTTAGGCATAGACCTCAGATTGAAGAATTAGGTCCTCCAAAACCTAA
>JANZXV010000008.1:30493518-30529023 GCA_027576455.1 Erythroxylum roigii
ATATGTTTTTCTACATGCCAACATTAAATGACAACCATTAAACCATTTAATGATAAGACCATTAAACCATTTAATGATGATGAAGCATGATAAAAACTCACCTTATATTTAGCAATTCAATGCTAAATGTGCAGTTGTCCATTTAGCTATATAAAACCGAAATCTACATCATTGTCGATTTTGGCCCTCATTTTGTCTTTACAAATATTGTTTCAATTTAATTAATTTAATTAATCAAATAAAACCAAAATTCAGCCCAATATTAAATGCTCATTTTGGGCTTCTAATTAACAATTAATTAGTGTAAGGCCAACATTTAATCGTAGGCTTAAAATCCAATTTAATTAACTCTTAATTAAATTATTCTGATATTATTATTCTGAATCTAATTCAGTCATTTCTTTCTTTTATTTTCTTTCCAGTAACCTCTATTTATTTTTCTTACTTTGCTTGATAACCTTTCCCAGAAGCCAAGTTGGAAATCTAATTGAACTTATATAATTCAAGCTCCAATAAGCTCGGAATTAATTTAATCTTATTAGAATTAATTCTACCTTGTTAACCAAATGTCATTCCACTAAAGACAATTAACTGAACTCTTGAATTACTAAATATTATGAGAACACATGTTTCAAATTAGATGTCCAATTGCATACTCTATTATGAACCATGTTATAGCTATCCGCACAATAAAGGGTAAAATTACCGTTTTGCCCTTATTTTTGGTTTTTTCTTCTAGATCTCCCGCTTCACTCTATATGGTGATTAACACACAAGGTCTCATCTTGGTGTTAAGACTAGATGGGTAGCTAGTCCATCAAACTACTAGCGCCAGTTTAATCACCAATCTTCGTAAAATATCTAGAAGTGATGATAGCACCATAAATTCTTTATTTGAGTGAATGTTCCCTGATATATGTTTCAATTAGTAATTCCAAAATGCAGACACTAGATTGATGCTCTATAAAAATCCATTCCGATCATATTAAGAATTATGATAAAACACATATGAGTTCACCACTCATCAAGATTGTGGTTCGTAATAAAAGAATGCTAAAGTGTATGTTTTAAGATTAAAGAAACAACCTACTTTATTCTTTAAAAACATACATGATTCCAGATTTATTTAATAGTGCTATTATTGATAGTCAACTACTATGATGATATGAAATTGATCATTCCCTTGAAGTAAACTCCTTTACTTACACGGAGATAAATCGCAACACTACAGTCTAAATCATAATCAAGTGACTAGCTTGATTATTCAACTATGAATCAACTAATTTAGATTATAATAATATACATATTTTCCATACATCTCCATATATATGTTGTAATAGACCAGGTCACCAGCCCAAAGATATTGTCTGCTTTAGGTTACCCATCGGGCTAAAACCTCACATTTTTGCTCTTCCCACCCTTGGGAAGACACATATTTGAGGAAAGAGGTATCCGTACCCTTATAAGGCATACTTCGTTCTCCTCTCTAATCGATATGGGATCTTACATTCTCCATCTCCCTTAGGGCCCAGTCTAGCTGGCACAACGGTTCAGGTACCGGCTCTGATACCATTTGTAACAGCCCAGATCATCAGCCCATAGATGTTGTCCGCTTTGGGTTACCCCTCGGACTAAACCCCTCACAGTTTTTCTCTTCCCATCCTTGGGAAGACGTGTCTGTACGGAAGAGGTATTCGTACCTTTATAAGACATACTTTGTTCTCCTCTCCAACTAATGTAGGATCTCACACTCTCCACCCCCTTAGGGCCCAGCCTAGCTGGCACAACGGTTCGAGTATCGGTTCTGATACTATTTGTAACAGCCCAGATCACCAGCCCACAGATATTGTCCTCTTTGGGTTGCCTCTCGGGCCAAACCTCTCACAGTTTTTCTCTTCCCACCTTTGGGAAGATGCGTCGTTGAGGAAAGAGATATCCGTACCCTTATAAGGCGTATTTTGTTCTCCTCTACAACCAATGTGGGATCTCACACTCTTAGTATGGATACCTCTTCCCTCAAAGACGTGTCTTCCCAAGGGTGAGAAGAGCAAAACTGTGAGGGATTTGGCCCGAGGTGCAACCCAAAATGGATAATATCTGTGGGCTAGTGACCTGGGCTGTTACATATGTATATTACTTACAAAAGAATCTTGGTACCTTATGATTAGTTATATTATGCTCGTACAAATAAAACCAAACTTTTTTGTTTTATTAATAATAAATATTTTCATTACAAAAATAATTGGAAGAAGATTAAGTTATATGTAAATACACTTACTTTCCAAGGTACTATATTTACAAAACCCCAACAATAGGCTATATGGGTTACATCATCAATTTAACACATGTAAGAAAATGTGTCATCTTTATCTGCTTTATATCTGGAAAAACCTAAAATAAAATCTATAGAAGTATCAACCTAAGGTTGACTAGTGACTGGCAAAAGGAGTATATAAACTATGTGGCATAATCCAAAACTTAGCTTGTCTACATGTAATGCAATTAGCACAAATTCTTTCAACATCATGAAGCATATGGGGCCAAATTAATTGTTCAAGCAAAAAAAAAGTCTTTTTAATGCCAAAATGATCCATCAATCCCCCTCTGTGTGCCTTATTGACTAGTAACTCACTCAAAGAACTTTCAGGCATGCATAATTTTTTTTTATTAAACAAAAACCCATCTTGCCTAAAGAATTTTTTGAAAGTAGTTTTCTCACAAGTCATAAAGAGAGATGAAAAATCATTATCATTCTTATATAAATAAGCTTCTTGTTGAGTCTCTCTACACAAAAGTACAAGAATAAAGCTTCTTGCTGAGTCTCTCAGTAGCTAATGTCCTCTCTTAGTCCTGAAAAATCAACATTGCAATTTGGTGAGTTTTTTGAACTCAACGAGGTAACCATTATCGATGGTTCACTCAATTCATGCAATACATTAACACACGTAACATATAATTCACATCTTTGCATTTTGTACGAAGCATCACATATCACATTCTCATTCAAATAAGATAATAATACATTTTCAACAGTCAAACACATGTATTAAAATGTATATGAAATGCTCATGAGACTCACTTTCACTTATTATTGTTGTTATGACATGTCTTTTTATCTAGCCCATATCCCTTGTGGATACCGAGCTGAATCAGATAATGTACCATATCCCTTAGTGGATACCGGGTACATTCACAACTGCGCCTGAGGTTCTGATCACAGTCTGATCTTTAAGCTCTTTATACTGATGATTTTGGTCACAACTGCCTTTATCTTTCATGCATTCATGTAATGGAATGCTTCACATTCTCATATTCTCAATCAATCACATGGTTTCATATTCACATTCAGAACACATTTATCTTCAAACCTTAGTATGACATTCAACAAAAATTGTTGAGTAACATTTATTTCTTTACATTCACATACAAGTAGCACTTCAATATCACATTTAAGCATCAGAAGCCTTAGACCTTCATTGTCCGGAATCAACACAATCAAATCACATTCATAAGCTAATTCAAAATATAATCTAACACAAACAATTAATTGAGTGAGACCGTCTAGGTTACTCACAGATCACTCCAGAAGCTATTGCCTCGAAGTCCTAGCAACGTCTGGATGATGGCGCTCAATATGCTCCTCTATATCATGCAATATACATTTACACATATGATAATTTTACACAATTGTATTAGTATTCATTTATGTACATATAAATATATGGAATATGCACAATGCATGTTCAATGACAATCCCGGGTATCTTTCCATTATTCACGTCACAATAACATTCAAATATCAAAATTCACTTAAGTGTCATTTGTACTTAGGGTTTATACCTTAATAGAATACTTTGAATCTAATTTCATAACCTAATTGATCATTTCAGATTTTTTTTTCAAAAACAAACTTTTGGGTCAACTTTCCATGATTATTCTAACCAGAAAAATGGAGTAGTTTGGCCACACTTCCTTCTATAAAGTTGTTCTCCTATGTCTTAAGTTTCTAATGACACTAAGATAATACAATTTGGTTCAGTATTCCAAAAGTTATACCCAAAATATTTCGAACTGAGCACATTCAAAATTTTGACTAGCGCATGATCATGCACTCAAATAGAATGCCCACTTATTAGGTTAATAAGTTTCCACACGAAAACCATATTTTTGGAACTGAAGATACTAATTATGTTGGGTGCATTGGCTATTGTAGAATAGAGAATATGCATATTTGAAATCTAACGTCAGATATTCAAAGACCATGTCCGTACAAGAAGTTAGGAAAAAGAAAAACTTTAGTCCTCCTAAACCCCAATGCAGATGTACAATCCTTAATCCTTATGAAAAAAGAAGTAATTGTAACGCAGAGGACTAAGAGTAGTTCAAAGGATAGATATTCCTTGTCACAATTCAAAGATCTTCACTTAAAGACGTTTTCATACAATAGCAGGTACTTTCACTTCCATCCGATTGCTTGAGATTCGACTCTTCCCTCGGAAAACATGGAATCCATACTTTCTATATTTTCTGATTACCAGAAGAATGAAAAAAAGATAGTAAACTCAATCTCTTAAATAAGTTAGAAGCAGGTAAGACTATAAAAGAGAATTTATCTTCCCATTTTGTAGTATACATATATTAAATAGAGATAGGATCCAGATCCATTACTAATGGAGGTATATATATGTCCTTGATGATTGTTAGCTGGAATGCTTCTGATGTGAATGCGTAGTTGCACTAGTTGTATGACGTTGATTGCAATTGTCAGACTTCATACTAATGCACATAAAAAGCTTCAAGACTATCCAAATAACAAAAGAAACAAGAGAACCACCGGTCAGTTTCTTATGCAGAAGAACTAGTCGCCATATATAGTTGTCCTTCGTTAGACTACAAAATTTGCTTACAGGCTTATATCTTGGACATATGCATATTCTCAGCATTCACGACAAATTCCAGTTTCTTGGTGGGTATTGGCTCGGAGCTGTATCTAGAAATTGAGTTACTTGCTACACAACAAACCTTATCTAATAGAAAAGTTAAGGAAATGGTCTCATTCAAAACTTACATTGGTAGCATTGACGATATCGGATTGACAATTTCAAGTGCTAAGTAAATCAGAATGACTCTTCAAGATTGAGAAGTGTGCTATGGTGATGCTTATATTCATAAAGAAACCGGGTATCTTTTTCTTGGCCTCGGGATAAGATGTATGTTCTAAGGGTTATACAAGAAAAGGTTTGTCCAAAAACTTGATAGAAGTGGAGCAAGGCACAGAAAGAAGAATTGCAATTTACGATATTAGTTGTTGTCGGACCAATATCAAACTGTAGGTAATGTGCGAAGGAACAACAAAAGAACTTGTGACTTTTGCTGAAACATGCAACCGATTTGTTGGGAACTTGTGGTTACCCTTATTTAACCTATATATGACTCTAGGCCGCCAACTTTAGGGGTAAAGCATGAACTCCATGTTCTAAATAATAGTTGGATGATTTTAGGGTTTCAAATTGAACACTTCAAGAGAATTCTCCGTAGATGCTTGATTAAACTATACCACTGGGGTTCACAGTTCTCTCTTCCCTGGGAATGATCAATAAGCTAATTCCACAAAGAATTATTTCAGGTTGAATAAGATTATCATTTATTAATGTTAATAAAAACTAATATCGATACATTGTCAGACAACTTCATGATCAAATATGCCAATCTGAAAAATGATAAATACACAAAGAACATGAACTTAGCATGTTTTCTCTTCTAGAGATAAACCATAACATGTATATATATCTGTAGATATATAACTGCACTGCAAACACAAGACCTTAACTATTGGGCTAAATGTCTCAAACAAGAGCTAGGTGTATAGTAATTGGTAACGCATCCATGAAGATACATATGTACTATAGAACCCTATAATCAGAATGGATAGGTAGACTGACATAAGCAACACTTGTGTGGGATCCAAACTCAAAAGAATCTTGTGGTATCATTCTTAAATGATGAATCGTCAGGTTCAGTTCCCAGTCTAAGCTCAAGATCCAACTCTGAATTTGGCAAGCCACGTCTTGATAATAATAAACCCATTTTCGGGATAGCATGAACTTGAATGTTTGGTTTTTGTAGACTTTTACTAAAGGGTTTATCCACGAATAAAGGCAGTTCCCGAATTGCTCTAACGTGGGTGATTTCCATATCATAACTTGCCTCCCTTTCTTTACCACGAACCTGACGCAGATTGACTGAACTTCTTTCATCTTTGCTAGACATCTTATCTTTCTTAGAAGGAAAAGATGGAGCAACTCTTGAACTATCCAAATCATGGCGTGTGTCGATTGGGGAGAACTTGACCTTTGACTTCTGTTTACGGTGAATATTCATGTGCCCACCTAGGGCTTGCGCATTAGAGAAACCTCTCTTGCAGAAGGTGCACCCGTAGGACCTTGCTTGGCTGGCTACAGCTACGTATGGGCTGACCTTGTCAGGATTTTCTTGGCTAGGCTGATCAATCTCCATTATAACAATTAGCGATCGCAAAGTGAGTGAGACAAAGAAAGACAGAGAGGAAGAGAAATAGTCAAACTGGTTAGAAGTGACTATGTCTTCTTGGTGGGAGGGACTATAAGGCCTGCTTCAATCCAGACAGGCGATAGAACAACCAATTACCGCAAAAAAGACAAAATAGGCTTTAAAAATATTTGCTGAACCGTGTTGATAAAGTGTTCATATTTGAACCTCAAGCACAGGTGAATTAGTAAGGGACTTTCCTAGTTTAAGTGAGATTGCGGGTTCGAACCGCCTCATGTATGTAGCTGTTTAAAACTTAAGGTCAGAGCTTTGCCTCCCGCAAAGAACTTACCCGACTCGAGCAAGGATTAATCTAAATGTGGATAGCTTAAAAGTGTCTTCCCATAATTAGGACCCTCCTAAAACACCTCGTAGGCAACCAAAAAAAATGTTCATATTTTTTAGCATGCTAATTTTACCTATGTTCCCACGTATTTCTTGTAAGGACATACATATTCTTTATTTTTTTTCTTTTTGCTTACTTTAAGTCTCATTTCTTATTGAGTAAGGGAATAACTTTTGATCTTTCACATATACAACAGCCAAAAGAATTAATTTCCTCATGCATTATTAATTCTTGTTGCGTGCTTATTTTATCGTATGCTTAATAGGAGCCAAATGATAATTCAACCGTATGGATATCTATTATACATTTTTCGTGTATGTCTATGATGGGTCATAGTTAAAAACAATTTATTCTTATTTTTATTTAAAAAATCAGAGTCTTTCATTTTGGATTTGTAACAATTAAAAATTGATAAAAATTAATTGAAATTTTATATTATTTTTATTAATTATACAAATAATGTTTAAGGTCTCCTCTTAAAAAGTAAGAATTTATACAAGAAATCTATTTACGATTGCTTTGGAGGATAACATAAATATTATTTTGATTATATGTAACCTATTTTTTACTGAAAAACTTAATTTAAGTTTATCTGTTTATGTAATTAATATTAATTGTTATTAACTTTACTTTATATTGATTATATTGTCTAATAAGTCTCTGACAGAAGGTGCATAAAAGAATGTTTTTATTTCTTTTCGCACATAAATGATATCCGATGTATAAACACATGCAAACTTACTAAATAATTGTAGAAGTTTAATTTGAATTAGATGTGAAAACTTAGAAGTTGGTATTATCAAAGGACATTGATCTTTTCTTAATCATCCACATCGTTAATTCTAAATTTTGTAGTATCCAAGTTTTATATAATGAATGGGAATCGAAGATTTGTTTAAGATCAAACTATAAAAAATATAAATTGCTATTTATTTGAATAATTATCTAACTTTTTCTTCAATTATATATCAAGTAGGATTTGTTGTGCTAGTAGTCGCAGAAACAATGAAATCAATCAAGTAAATAAGGAAAAACGATAGAAGCACATAAAGAATATTTTAGTGGGAAACTTGAATGTCAGGAGAAAAATCCACGGGGTGAAGAGAGCCCGAAAATATGTACTATGTCAAGAAAAATTACAAGTGTTTCTCTCTCTCTCACAAACCATAAGATTAATGAAGAGTACATCAATACTATGTTTAAAGGACCCCCAAAAGGTGTTTATATAGTAGTATAATCCTAGGGTAGGAAACCTACACAGAGTAGGAATTTAAAATAGTCACATAAGGAAAGAAAACTTGCACAAAGTAGGAATCTACGTATAGTAAAAGTCTTGAAGGCTTGGGTCATTATCCCAACAACTCTCAACTTTGACAAAAGACCGAAAGTAGGAACTCTCTTCATTGTAACTCCCGAAGGCGCTCAAGTATCAAGAATATCGGCTAAGTCCAGGCAATGCTTGAACTTAGCAATAGATAGTGACTTGGTCAACATATCAGCAAGTTTTTCAGTGGTGTGAACCTTCTCAACAATAACTTTACCCACTTCAACAGTATCCTGAATGAAGTGGCGTTGAACATCAATATGTTTAGTATTAAAGTGATACTTATATTTCTCATGAGGTGCACATCACTTTGACTATCACGGAAGACAATAAGGACATCTTGTTGTAGAACAAGATTTTGCACCAAACCTTGGAGCAAAATAACTTCTTTCATTCCTTTAGTAGTAGCAATATACTCCGCTTCAGTGGTCGATAATGCCACAATCGACTAAAAGGAAGAATTACCAACAGATAGTTGAACCATAAAGAGTGAAAACATAGGATGACAGTGACCTTCTTTAATCATAGTCACCACCATAGTCGACATCAACATAGCCAACTACACCATTGAGATCAGAACGAGTTTTGTTGAAGACAAAACTGAGCTCACTAGAGTCCTTCAAGTAGTGAAGGATCCACTTTACACCTTCCTAGTGCTCCTTACCAGGATAATGCATGTACATAGATACAACACTGACAACATAGGCCAAATTCAATCAGGTACATTACATAGCATACATTAAGCTATCAACAACACTGGAGTACGGAACATGAGACATACGTTCCTTAGCTTTATTAGTAGATGGGCATTATTCAGCAGATAATTTAAAGTGTGCAGCCAATGGAGTATTAACGGGCTTACAGTGAGCTAAATTGAACTTGTCAAGCATCTTCTAAATATATTTCCTTTGAGAGAGCATAAGTTTACCTTCTTGATGATCCCAAATAATCTCCTTCCCAAGAATCTTCTTAGTAGCACCCAAGTCTTTCATATCAAATTCACTACTAAGCTAGGCCTTCAACCTATCAACAAGAGCCTTACTAGGCACCGCAATCAACATTTCATCATCATAAAGCAAAAGATAGATGAATGAACCATTAAGGAACTTTTGAAAATACACACAATTATCATAGCTACTTCTAAAGTAGCCTTGCCCAATCATAAAAGATCCAAACCTCTTATACCACTGTCTAGAGATTGTTTAAGACTATACACAGATCTCTTTAAACAAAAAACATGGTCCTCCTTTCCTTGAACCACAAAACCCTCAGGTTGATGATGTAAATTTCTTCTTCAAGATTACCATGCAGGAATGCATTGTTCACATCCATTTGCTCAATTTCTAGGTCATGAAGAGCAACAAGAGATAATAGTACGCGAATAGAGGTATAACGAACAATGGGAGAGAATCCCTCATTGAAATCAACTCCTTCATATTGATCAAAACCATGTCCAACAAATCGAGCCTTATATCTCTTGCTTTCAACACCAGGGATGCCTTCTTTGAGCTTATAGATCCACTTGCAACTAATGGCACGCTTACCTTAAGAAGCTTCATCAAATTCCAAGTCTCGTTTTTGTGAAGACTTTCAATTTCTTCTTGCATAGCACCAATCCAATTCCCAACATTTGCACTAGAAATAGCTTTAGAATAATTCTTCGGCTCATAATATGTGCCAAATTCCTGTGCAGCAACTAAAGAATAAGAAAAAGGATCATAATCATAGTCCTGCAATCTCGCTGGCAATTGGGTCTGTCTTTTAGGATGATCTCGGGCCAACACATTATCAGGATGCACTGGTGGTGGATCAACTTGTACAGTGACATCAGTCTAATTTTCCTAAGACTCAGAAGCAAGTAGGACTGTCTCCTTAAGGGAAGTAGCAAGGACGACGAACTCCACCTTCTCCCTTATACTAGCTTGATCATCTGCACAAGGAGAAGACAACATAGGATCTTGCCTAGAAGAAAATATAACATCTTTATGAAAGGTTACATCACGACTATGATAAATCTTACGATATTTAGGGTCAGTAAAATAAAAACGATAACTTTTAACTCCTTCCCCATAACCTAAGAAGACACATTTAACAGCATGGGGCTTTAACTTGCTCTCATTGACATGAACATAAACAGGACACCCAAAAACACGAAGATTAGAATAATCAACAGGGTTACCTGACCAAACTTCTTCTGGGTTTTTTTTGTCCGGAGAACAATGTGGAGAATGATTGTCAAGATAGTATGCAACAATAGCCGCCTCAGCCCAAAAATCACATCCCAACTTAGAATGAGAAAGCATGCATCGAACTTTCTCCAATAGAGTACTGTTCATAAGCTCATCAACTCCATTTTGCTAAGGGTAACCAACTAAAGTGTGGTGTCTAATGATGCCTTCTTTCTTGCATAGGTCTTCAAAAGCGTCTTCACAAAACTCAAGACCATTTTCAGTTCTCAACCGCTTAATTTTCTTACATGTTTAGTTCCCGATTAGGTTTTCCACTCCTTAAAAGTGGGAAGAACTTCATTCTTCTTCTTTAGGGAAAACAACCAAATCTTATAGGAGAAATCATCGATAATGGTCAACATATACCTTCTACTGCCTCAAGAAGTAATGCGAGAGGGACCCCATAGATCAAAATGAATATAATCCAGAATACCTTTAGTCTTATGAATCCCTAGAGAAGAGATACTCACTTTAATCTATTTATCGAGAACACAATGTTCACAAAACTTCATATTACTTGAACTCTGGCATATGACCTAGGCGATAATGCCATATCTTGGTGGCATCTTGGTGAGATTTAGATGAGGCAACATCAATTGTACCAATAACAGAAGAGCCCTACAACATATAAAGAATACCATGTCTTTTCCCTTTAAAAATTACAATATTACCTCAGGACACCTCTATGACTCCACCTTCAGAGGAGTACCTACACCTAAGAGACTCAAGTGTGTTAAGTGAAATAAGGTTGCGATTCAAATTAGGAAAGTGACGAACATTAGAGAGGGTTTTAACAACACCATCATGAGTTTTAATATGGATTGTACCCTCACCACATCACTTTGTGCATTATTACCCATAAGGACAACACCCTTAGCAGTTTCATAGGTGGCAAACCAATCCCTGTGAGGACACATATGAAAAGTACTTCTGAAGTCTAAGATGCATTCATCTTTGTATCGTTGTTCTCCTTGAACAACCAAAAGAACATCACTTCCTGAATTAGAATCAACCACAGTAGTCCCAAGGATAGAATTAGATTTATTACCCTTATTTTTACTTTCTTTTTTGAGTTATTTTTCAATTTAAAGCAGTCTGAGACCTTGTGTTCAATTTTCTTGCAATATTTACATGTAATATTGGCATCTCTACCTCTAGACTTAGATCTAGACTTTTTATGGCTCTTAATGCTCTCTCCCTTCTTAAAAGTTTTACCTTTAACTGGTAAACCCTCAGCCTTCTTCACAATGTAAGCATCAAACTTTTCTTTAGACAGCAAAGCAAATTTAACTTCTTCAAAAGAGAAATTTTCGCGGTTACCATAAATCATGATTTCTATAAAGTGCTTATACAAATGAGGTAGTGAAATAACAAAGAGCATTGTTTGATCCTCATCAATTTTAACATCAAGATTTTCCAAATCAATAATAATGGAGTTAAATTTGTCAAGATGAGATGGGACAGGTGTACCTTCGGACATCTTGAGCTTAAAGAGACGTTCTTTGAGATGAAGTTTGTTGGTCAGACTCTTCGTCATGTAAAGGAACTCCAATTTCAACCAAAGTCCTGCAACAGTTGTCTCATGGACTACTTCCCGGAGCATTTCACGTGTCAAGCATAACTAAATAGTGGACAAGGCTTTTTCGTCCATTTCTTCCCAATCCTTGTCTAACATATGACAAGTTTCTTTGTCTTGCCAGACAAAGCTTTCTTCAATCCATGTTGTGTGAGAACGACTTGCATCTAGACCTTCCAAATAGCAAAACTAATTTTTAATGTTACATAAAGAAAGAAAACTTACACAAAGTAGGAATCTACATAGAGTAAAAGTCTTGAAGGCTTGGGTTATTATCCTAACATAATCAATTAAGTAAACATATTACATTAATACTATATTTCTTATATGCAAATAAATACATGCTAAAAAAAAGATCTTTATAAATACTAAAAAAAAGAGGGGACAAGAAGAAAGTAGGTAGTATAAAATTTGAACGGAAGGACCTTTTTGTTTCTTGCTTTTATCACTGGGAAAGGTAAAATAGATAGTTATAGAAGCAAAATTATGTTAAGACATAAAATGGTTAATATTAATGATGAAAATTAGTAAAATAAGTCATATATGCATTCTATTATATATTACAAAATTATGAAAATAACATTGTATTTTAATACAAATTATGTTTTAGAGTCAATTTTACTTCAAAATTAAAATATTGAAAAATTTAAAAGTTAGTAATAAGAGCATATTATAAATAGATTAAATTTGATCAATTAGCAAAACAACACTAAATATAATTAAATAAAAATTTGTTTTTTAAAAAAGTAATGCCAAATAAAAGACATTGTTTTCAATTTGATACAAAATAATTGAAGAAAGCAACAAGTTAAGTTTGTGGCTACAACTATGATAATAACAACAATAACTATTTGAATAAAATATTTATAATAATTAAATGTGATATATGTTTTTTCTTCAAACATATTATTATCTTATCACCTATTGTTTCATATAAATAATTATAAAAGCATACTTGATTTTTCTTACGAATATACAACAACAACAACCTAGTGAAGGTCCCGCTAATATGCCGAGTCTAGAGAAGTCCAGTAGTATGTAACCTAGTCAAAGTCTCTCTAATACACCAAGTCTAGAGAAGTCCAGTAGTATACAATTTTACTCCTAACTAGTAAAGAGTCTGTTTACAATAAATTCATTATATATTTGCATTCCAAAGAAATTTTAGGAAATACTGAAGTTAGAATTATGAAATCTTACATAAGCAGTAGAAATTAGAATCTCATATTAGAGAAGACAAGAGAGGTGAAAGTTTTTATAAATTTATAAAAATACAATTAATCAATCTAACTTTTTTCGAATCTAAATCGCTTCATATATTTGAATTATAATTACTTATCTTAGGAGTGCCACTCAATTACATTAGAATTTATGGTTATGGACTCCAAAATCTATTAGATTTATAATGATTTTCATCTTCCTTTTCTAAAGAAAAATTAAATTTGATTTTTACCATAACATTTATATTCACAAAAGAAGTTAATAATTAAATTGTTATTCACGATAATTCATTTTAAAGTGACTATTCCCTAAATAAATTGTCAAATAAAATTGTTTTCATTACGCGATTTCTTTGATGAAATTACTCAGCATTATTTTTTGTGCAATAACTTCTTTTATCATCTCATAATCCTGAATCGATCTTAGTTGGGATTGCAAACCCTTAGCTTATCTAATTATATACTAGTGTTAGGTATTACTTCCTCCTATTCAAAATAAGTGTCATTTTAGAGGGATTTTAATTATTCAAAATAAGTGTCGTTTGTGATTTTTTATACATATTTATGAATTTACTTCCAAAATTACCCTTTAATTTTTCTCACATTTTAATTACACAGATTACACAGATTATATTTTCAAGGCACTTTAATATGTAATTAATAAGGATATATAAGACATTTCATTAACTTTCTTAATAAATGTGCATTTATCTAAAACGACACTTATTTTAAATAAGAGGGAGTATTTATTAGGTCGGGAGGACAATGGAAAAAAGTAACGTCAACACCGTAATTGCAAGTATTGAATGGCTTTTAATTCGGTTTTACATTGACATTAAAACAGGAGGGAGATTCTAATTTGTAGATTAAGCTTTGATGACGATACCCAAAATTTAATGAAAAAATCTTTATATAAAAGAACTATAATTAATTTTTAATCATTTTTAAAATTATGATTAAACTTAAATTAGAGTTATTATCAAACCAATCTAAAATTAAGGCGTTGCTAAAATATCTTCTGATTTTGAAAAGTTCAATAACATCAGTCTACGTTTTCATTACCAGAGATTGCATAAATAGATTAAGTCACTACTTATTATCATACTTGATGGCGAGGAGATCTTTATCAATAACTTTGGAATATGCATATTATTCCATTGGTAATGTCATGATGGATAAGATCTGTAATTGATGTACAAAATCAACAACAATGACTAATGGTATCTGGTTCAGCCGGATTCTGCTGAGGTTGGATGTCGTTGTTCTGATCCATGATCTATGCGACTCTAGCTATAGAATACCTGCAAAACATATAACGACAGGCCGGGAGTTAATTTCCGGGAGGCCCCTCCGACGCTCAAGTCAGTTTTGTGTAAGTTTTTGGCTGCTGTAAACAGAGAAAAACAGGGTTGTATTCTCATACCTAAATCACGGTAGAATAGTACCTTATATACCTGGAGCTGCCGCTAAGTTTAAGTCTTTACGTGAGTCGTTGTGTTTGCATGAGAGTCTAACTCCTGATGAGCCGGACGGGTCGTGGATGTGTGAAGATGAGCCTGAGCCTAGCACAACCGACTCAACCAGTATCAATGCTGATTCTGTCTCATGAAGTTGATATCTTCTCGGCATTGGGTTGAAAGTACTGGAGCTTCAGTCCAAATGTTCATCATCGTCATTATCATTTACTTTTCCTTTCCCTTCCAATCATATCTGTAGGCTTAGAGGTTCAGAACAGTTTTGTTTTCCTGTTCCATTTCTAACTCTTTACTCTCTAGCTATGTCACCTTAACTGCTTAGCAAATTCTCTCCTTTTCTTAAGAAGAACTGATGCAAAAATCTGTAATCTTCTAAAAACTAACTTTCAAGTGTATAACTTAGAATATGTTTTACTGGTAATCCATTTTTCTCCGATGTCCATCTAGCAGAAGTTCCAACATACGTGACATCATCGTACACCCACCACTATCTATCATGTCTTTTTGGCGTCAAATTCCAACATAATCCTTTGAATGTTTCTTTACTGTAATACTCGGCCGTCCTGCTAATAAAGCATAAAATGCCTCGATCTACAGTAACCTTTTACAGTGTTTCCTAGCTGTCGCCGACCTTAAATTGTTAATTTTATTATTCAACTTATAAAGCATATTAGTATACTAAAAACGAGCTTTTCAGAAATCGTAGTATTGTGTTTTTTTTTGCACACATCTACTTACGGTCAGTCAAGGCAATGCGTGTAATCCGTCACCATCACCTTCGCTATTGAACATACAACAATAACATAACATATATAGCAGTTGGGAAACATGAATAAACATAAGTATTTGCTTTTCTAATACCGTGTTTTGAGAAGGTTTGAAATTCATTTAGAGAGAGAAGAACACAATTAATGTTGTAAGCCGGAACTTTAGTTCGAGGAGAAACAGGATCGATTTGAGCATCTGTAGTACAAACTCAAAGAAGAAAAAACACTAAACACGACTAGGGATTTCGTCTTCCATGGATGACAAATTTTCTGCTACTGTTGAATTTTAGACTTTAGGAGAAGCTTAACAATTTAAACATTTAGAGTGACCAATTAATTGTTAAAACTAAAATATAAATATTTTGGACTGGTAGCTTTTCTCTACTCATGTGATGTTTACGCTGGAATTTGGCTGTATTTGCTAAGATGATGCAGACAAATATGCTTTAGTTTTTTGGTTCTTAGGAATTAACCTCCCTTAGTTGCAGATGCCTGTCTAATTGTTTCGTGCATCACCAAATTAGTACCATATTCTTATTCTGATCTACTTAGCCAAAAGAAGAAAAAAAAGAAAAAAGAAAAAAGACAAGGAGTTTTTGTTTGGATCTTCTTGGCAAGTATAGGAGTGTGATTTATCTTATAGATCATGTAACACCAGAACAATCGATAGGACACCTTCCCTTAATTTACGTGGAAATTTATGTCACGATCTGGTACCACATCGAGCACATGACAACCGCTACATACCTGAACCAAGGATATTCACGGTACCCTTAATCTAATTATGCAAGGCTAATTGAATATCCTTTAAAAACATTTGAACAACACAACGACTGTATTCTAAAAAATTCAAAACTCAATCAAAACACCTGCAATTCAGTTTTAAACAGATTTCTATATTCACATTAAAACTCTACCACAACTTTTGGACTTTTATGTCTAATCAATAGCAATCTCAACATTACAAAAGGTTCATACATAAGGTTATTTACAAACCACAAGACAGTCAAGAGTTAATTTACAAAATCATAAAGCATATCAACATAACCAACTTAATAAAAACAGTTCATGAGCCACTATACAACAAAAATAGAAAACAGAGATTACCCACGTGCAATAATGTCCTGAAAATGTCAAAAGATTGCACGATCCACCCAGAGCTTTAAGCTTGCCAAATTAACTTGTATGATTGGAAAGCGGAGGAGGTGAGTACACTATGTACTCAGTACAGGAAAAAAATATATCGCAAACGGAACCCGCACGCATCTAGCATGCATATAACCACCTATGAAGTGAACATATATGACAAAGAAATACATAAGCGACATAGAAATACATAGGCCTAGTCTATGACTCAATATATACTGGTTAGGAATTACATAAGCCTAGCCTATTAATCACTCATCCAGTGAACATAGGTTCCAGTTCTAGTACACAAAAGCAGAAAAGCATAACATGTATAAATCAAATCTTGTCAGGAAACCAAATCTCAGAATAAGCCAAAACAATCATGTGTGTTGCCACTAGTCGGTCAAACTAGTGTGCACACCTACCAATTCCCAGTGTTCGCTCGACTTTCATCTGTGGTGTGTTTGGACTATGGTAGATAAGAGCGTCATGACCCTAAGTGATGACCTCTTCAGTAATCAAACCTCTAGGTGTGCAATCACCCATAAGTCCCATGAAAGGTGTCGATACGGGGACTCGACTTTTATGTACCAGCGTCAAGGGTACGAGGGTCACTTAATCTGTTGTGCCTAGCACACGAATGGCCAATCGTTACCTCACCATTCACAAAAGTCATAACAAATATTAAGTACTAAAATCAAGTAAGGTACCATGTTTTTATTTATCGGTCCAACATATAAAATGGAACCTTGCCATGGCTCTAAGCCAAAAAAGAATACATACACGCATCATACATGACTATATTATGCATATGTACATTCCAAAACATTATTTCATGCAATAAAAGTCATCTTTTGCACTCCACGTGTAAAGTGTTATTCAAAACAATGTCGTTTCTTAAATACACAAGTATACTAGCATCCATTTGAGATTCAATTCTACTATATATTACCTAGGTTTAAAATTCACATACAAGTCATCATGTATGTCTTGGGATGTCCTAATTCTATTTGAGAGATATGGTTTCTCTAACTCACCTCAAAAGAAGGTATATAGTCCCTTGATTTCAACAATTCTCAGTACGAGCTCCTTGATTCAAAGCTTTCGAGCCTTTATACATAAAAATATATAATGTATTTATTACTCAAACATGTGTCTCATATTTATGCACCATCACTTAAGTGTATAAAACACAATATCACTATCTTTAAGTTATAGGATTTAGCCATTAAGCGTCTCACATGGTTACTTCCCTTATTATTCACATAGGTTTTCTTTTGCATTTTCCAAGGCATTTAATCCCTTTAATCCAATACTTACACCTTTCAAAGCATAATTAAGCACATTTTTATCCAAGCACATTAGGTCACTACTCATCAATCTAAGCAAAAATTCAATGCATATCGTTACAAATCCTTAAATCCTAAGCCAAGTTTACTTAGGCATTTTATCAAATACCTAAGGTGCATAACTTTTAAGTCATATTTTCAAGACTTTATCATAGTAATTCATGTTCCTATCTTGTTATATAACAAAATCTTCTAAATAACAACACATTTCACTACTCCATTCAATCAAATTCCCTTCATTTAAGCCATATTAATCATAATTATGCAACTTATTACATTAGTCCATTTCTTCCCCCATCATTTCGACCAAACCTTATCCAATATACATCTTCTCCATTTTTTTTATCATCAATTCACATTAAACATATACAATTAACAACATAGAATTCATTTAAACCATCAATTTCAAAAGATATTCAAAATTTCACAAACTTTTACCAAAAAGAGAACATTTCAGTTTGGCTTAAGGAGACTTCTCCATGACTCAATTCATTCATCTAAGCTATGTTTCATGCATATTCAAGCATGGAGAACAACACATCTTAATACTAAAGTCAAAATCATAATGTAGAGAGAGATGAGACAAAATTTACTTAAACTTTCCTTTAGTGATATCTTAAAATCCATTGAAAATTTCTCAAATTTAATGATAACTTTGAGTTCCTTGATCCCAAATTAACTTAGAACACCTTGATTTGGGTTGGAGAATAAAAAAGAATGGTAGAATTTTAGTGATGGCCGAATGGGTTCTTCTCCTTTCTTTCAATTAAAACAAAGTGTTTCTAATCTTTAATGTTGGGGTGCATGGCCATACAAGGAAGAAGGGTCTAGAATATTGACTTTTCTTTGACCAAACATGGTGAAATAACCTTTTTGCCCTTAGCTTATGTGAAATTATCATTATATCCTCCAAATTTTTCCTAAATTTGCAATTAAGCCCAAATTTGGGAGTCATCAAAATTTTTATTTTTATTTCTGTCTCTGGACTTTTGAAAATAATAATTAAGCCCCTTAAATTTATAAAATTTCATATTGGTCCTCCAAGAATTGAAAAATTACATTTAAGTCTCTTAACTTTTAATAATTTGCAAATAAGCCCTTATGTACATCAATTTTTTCAATTAAGCTTTCTAAGTGTCCAATAAGTCTATAAATCATATCTAATCACCTCTAAGGTATTAGAACACATTTAACTCGGCCACCATGACTATATCCATCCAATGGACTCGGTTTTACACACTTAAAAGCTTATATGTTAGAGATCTCTAATATTTCGCATACCGATGAACTTTAAGTTCATGTAAGGGCATATAACATTATATATCACTGGTATATATACCAAAAGGATTCAAATACATTTTTGAACTCATATGCAACCATGTATATATCAATATAAAGTAGTATCTCCAAGTACATACTAATACAAAAGGGTTCAGAGAGTCCGGCGTTACAATTTAAGCGTTGGATTATAGCATGATTAAATGTCAAAACCTCTTTCATTTTTCATCATTTATGTGTGTGTGTGTATTTTGTAATACAAATAAGGATTAAGCAAAGTAGAGAAGCAACCTTTTAGCTCTTAATTGGGTGATTTGATCACACCTCTGCTCAATTTCTGGATAAATTTGCAACGCATGCAAGATCCTTCTTTGTCTACAAGACTCACTTTCAATATTCCCATGGAATGGTTAATGTGCTTAGTACATCTAAATACTCCCACTTTATAATATGATTATATACGAACATTTGATTTTGATGTTATGAAATATGAAAGCAATATCTAGTTATTAAATATTTACACATCAAATAACTTTTGCTCTTATAGTCTAAAATCCCTTTGCAGCAAAGTCGAGCCACCCTTATATCCTATATGCTGGAATTTTTAATAAGGTACCACTTTGTTTTTATTACTATGACACAAATTGACAAAACCACTCATCCTCTCCCTCTTGTTTTTTTTCCTTTCCGTCTCTTATATATGGTTCAAGAATTTTGTCCCTAGCAATATAAACTTCTGGCTCCACCCCGGCTTCGAAGATGTGCATCTATGTATAACATGTGATAGGGTTTACTTGTCTTTTAGAGCATTGGAAGGATTATTAGTGACAAAATTTTCTTTTAAGATCATTATCTTACCCTACGGAAAGTATAGAAAAATTGGAGAAATTACTGGCTATTTGAAAAGTATATATCTTTCCATTAAAGAGACGAGTGTTGAAGCAACGTATTCAACTACTTGTTGTCTTAGTTTTCCTCCTCAACACTGAAAAATCTCTAAAAACGCCAACACAAGGTATACTTCCAATTTGGAAATTTGTGCTTATCATTACGTGATACCCAGTTAATTATTAAGCGACAACAAAATCCTGGTTTGAATAGGACTTCATCAAAACCAAATTTAGCAAGCTGTCCACTTGGTTTTTGTTTGTTCTCAGGAACTTATAGTTATTTTGAATGGCACATCGATGAAGTCTAATTCTAGATTCCAATCACAGCTGTTATGGAAAATACGTTCTTATAGACTTGTATTTTGTAGATTTTCAAGCATTAGAACGCTTCTCTTTCGGATGGTTAGATTTGTTGTTGAATGTACACTACAATAAAAAGGACTTTTGGTTACTTTTTTTTTCGCGACGATTTTAAAATCACAGCTAAATGTGAGAGCCAAATGGTAAGCCTTTGGCGACGCGTTTTGGAAATCGTTGCAAGTGGCTTAAGCCATAATCGTCGCGAATGGGTGACTTTGGCGATGATTTTCTCAAATGTTTAATAACAAACTTTCTTATTTATAATTACAATTGATCACTTTAATTTGTGACTACACATCATATTAAAAAAATCAAATTTAATAATATTGATAATATTATTCTAAGTGTAAAAATACATTTAGGTAACAAAAATGTCAAATCGTTTAAATAATTTATGAAAATATAAACTCAAAATTAATTAAAATTACATATATTTATACTTTTTAATTTTTTCTTTTAAATTATATAATGTGACAAATTTATATGGTCTCACAAAATTTTCATATAGTTTTAATATGAAGTTTGTAACATAATAATATATGATTCTTACAGAAAATAATTAAAAAAATATGGTAAGTAATATAATATAATGATGTCATCATCATCATCATCATATTCCAAAGTCCTGCAATAAAGTGGGGTCTGAAATATAATGATATATAGTAAGTAATACAAGACTTTAATTAGAAGTTTAATAATTCTTACAGACAAAACAATAATTAAAGTTTCACGTCTATTCCATCGAAAAAAATAATAATTATTATTTTGATTCTAAGTAACATGAGATTCGGTAGATAAGGTAAAAGAGTTCCCTATATTTGAATTCCCAAGAAAGCTCCTTACACGTTCGAAGGCATCAATTGAAATAGACAAAGATCTCCCCTAGTAGTTGGTTTATTGACACCCTCTTCTATTAAATTTTTGGTTTTAACTAATCTACTAGAAGATACAGTGAACAATTCCCAGATGAAGTATGGATCACTAAATTAGATAACCACACGTACCATGTGTTTCACCTAAGGATCAAATGGTATAGAACAATCATGTTAATTTCTTCACAATCCTTTGAAAAATTAAATCCTAAAAACTTAAAAAGCTAAATCAACGATATAAGGAACCCAACTTCGAATACATGCATACTCGATTGAATGAATCCATTATCGTCACAATGAACAAAAAGAGTATAATTTGTTTGTGATTGAAATTGAACTGAAATTGAAGTAGGAATGAAGAGTGAATATTGAGGAAATAAGCTAGAAGAGATAGACTAAGCAAAAGGGATGAACTAAGATGAAAATGATGATGAAGAGTGTTAGAAAATGTACTGATGCAGTGTTTTCATTGAACATGCATATGTGTTTTAGTCATATCTTGATTTGTAGACATCTAAATGGGATGATTTTAAGTTTAAATTAAACTAGAGGCATAGGACTATATTTTTCATAGAGTAATCAATTTTTAATTATGTATCTAAGAGTTTAAAATTTTGGCTTGAAGTTGAGTTTTTGTATTCTATCATGGTTTGGGAACAATCTATAGTATTTTAGGTATATTTTGCAGAATACTGAACCAAATTGCATGAAATTGGTATCATTAGAAACTTAAGACATAAAGGAACAATTGTTTAGAAGACTGTTTGCCTAAATCCTTCATTTTCCTTGTCAAAATGACCATAAAAAATTGACCCGAAGGTCTGTTTTGAGAAGAGCTAGTAAAAGGTAGTGAACGATCATGCACAAGCACAATCATGACAAAATGGGTCATTAAGGGATTGGAAGATCGTGCATCGTGACAATGGAGGATCAATTGGAAGTGCACGGTCGTTCACAGTGAAGGTATACTATAGTTTGACAGCTTTAAACACCCTTCACTCTTTTGACCATAACATCTTATCCAGACCTCCGATTGACTTAAAATTTGGACCATAAACTCCTCACACATTTCTCTTCCTCCCCATCAAATTTAATTGTCATCTTAATTCATTAATAATGTATTGTTGTTTACCAAATTTTCAGGTCTGGAATTTTGGAGATGTTAAAAGAATGAATGAGAGTTTGGGTATTGTATGATCATATAATGTTATAATAACATTGGTGAATGATTGATTGATGATATTATAATTTATTAAGGTGTTAACCTAAGTTCAAGTTAGACATATATGGGTTTCGAAGTATGAATGATCATGAGATTAAAATAAAGGAAAAATAGCTAGGATTATCATTGAGCATACATTGTACATAATTCAAATACACATTTGTGCATCAATGAATTCTTATAATTGTACAAAGTTGTGATGTGTGTCAATGTGTGTGTATTGCATTATTTAGAAGAGCCTATTGAGCAACAACATCCAGACATTGCCGGGACTTCGAGGCAATAGCTTTCTGGAGGAAACTGTGAGTCAACCTAGATGGTCTTACTTTAAATGATTGTTCTGTTTAAATTCTGTATTGAATGATTATGTGATGTGATTGTACTGATTCTGGACATTGACTATCTGAGGCTTTTGATGCATGAATATCATATTGGAAGTGCTCCTTGTCTGTGAATTTAACGAAATAAGTGATACTCAACTTGATTGTTGAATGTTGGACCAAGTTCTAAAGAAAAATGTGAATGTGTATTTGAATGAAATAAGTGATTCTCAACGTATATGTTGAATGCCGGACAAAGGTCTGATGACAAATGTGAACAAGAATGCGATAGTGAATATGACTGTATAATATGGAGCACTTTTGATTGACTGAATATATGTGATGCATTTCATTACATGAATGCATTAAACATAAAGGCTGTTGTGACCAGAGTAGCCACCGAAAAAGAGCTTAAAGCTCAGAAAGTGAAAAAGAGCTTAAAGCTCAGAGCTTAAAGCTCAGAATGTGATAAGAGCCTCTGGCTCAGTTGTGAATTTACCCGTTATCCACTAAGGGATATGGGACATTATCTAAAATAAGCTCCGTATCCACAAGGGATATGAGCTAGTAAAAAGACACTCGGTCACAACAAAGTAATAAATGAAAGTAAGTCTCATGTGCATTACATTTATAATTGATATATATATTTTAAATGATCAAAATGATCTGTTTGACTGCTCTGAATGTGATATGTGAAGTAAGTGTTATGGGATGCAAAATGATAAATAAAGTGATGTGAATTATGTGAAAATATGACGTTATGTGTTATATGATTTGAGTAAACCATCGAGGATGGTTAACTCACTGCGTTCGCAAAACTCACTAAAATTGCAACGTGACTTTTCAGGTTCAGAGGAGATATCCAGTTAGGCTAATTAGAGTATAGCCACTGAAATCAGATATGGGCTAAGGGTTAGGATCAGTTTGCACCTGCATATGTCTTCAGTGATGTTTGTAAATGAAATGGGCCCAAGTGACTACTGGAATTTTGATGATATGTATAATGAGTGTAGTAACACTTGTGAATGAAAATGTTTATGAATAAAGTGGGCCAATTTTTTTTATTGATTTTTCACATATGCGTGTGATATTTTTGAAAAATTTATAATAACCTTCGATTGGTTGACTGTTCTAACATACTACCTTGGCGGGGTACGTACTCGGATATCACTCAGGATGTTGGGTACGTGACTTGTGAGAGTGGGGTGCTACAATAAGTGTGAGTGATTTTAAATTTATTAATTAATTCCATTTATGTAAAAAGACCAATTTGCCCTTTCATGGATATAAGTCAAACTAAATCCCGAAAATTTTGAATGGGTTTAAAATCATTAATACCCATAATTTTCCAAAATGACATTTTTTTCCTAAACTTATAAAATTCTCAAAATTCAATCGATTGGTCTTGTTTTCGATCCGTTTCAAAATCATTTGACTCTAATACCTATTCTAGGTATTTTTTATGTTTTTTTTAGGTTGAGTCCTCAAAATCCCTGTTCAAGTGGAAATATTGTTTACGTTGGTTCACTATTCATATGGAAATACTATTCACCCATAATAAAATATATGAACCGATAGAAGGGAAAGTTTAGGGTTTTACAACTACCACCTTCATTTTCATCTACTTTCTCTTGAAGATTCAAGGAAGCTTTACACAATGCATAGTATATACAGTCACATGTTCATCTAATAGCTACTTAACACAAAATGAGATATATAAAATAAAGAATGAGAGCTAATTCAGATGATACTAAAAACCTTGAAGAAGAAGATCATCCATTAAACCTAATCGGTGATTAGACTTTGATAAGCAGATTTGTTGTGAATCAATTTGTTTTTCGGGAAGGAGAATTCTGTCAGATACCTCCCATAGGAGCTGATTTTTGCTATTAGAAACTATCTACCACATCGACATTTCACGATGAATTTATATTAATAGTTTTATTTTGAAAAGTTTAATAAAAACAAAAACAAGTCATAGATTATAATCAATATAGAAGAAAATTGTATAATTTAATAAGGAAACAAAAAATTATATGAAGTTATATGCAATTAACAAAATATTCATAGAAGAAGGAAAGAACTTAATTTTTTCAACTAGCCTAAAATCCCCTGTACAATCATGTTCTGTGTTTTCCAATCACCCTTAAAGATAAATAAAACCTAGAGAACATGCCACAGATTAATAACTGATTTGACATCTTTAAAAATAAAAGACTTCTTATTTGAATGTTCCAACATTGTAGCAATGTTAGTTTTGTGATCTGTTAATTAAGACAACTTCATATGAAAAGGTTAAGGATGTTAATTGTGTATGTATTATGTTTAAGGGATGCATAATTAAGTCTGCTTTCCTCTAAAGCCATTAATCTAATAAAAAGAATTGGGTCCCTCAAGCTCCTCATCAGATATGAAGAGAACTATTGTCATGGAATTCAAAATAGAAGTCGATTCATATATAGAGCATGTATATTACTTCTCATTCATTTTTTTAATATTTAAATATAGCATTCAACCTATATTTTCTGACAGCTATTTACTTTTTAAATTGAGAACAAAAAGATGAGATTAGAAGTAAAAGGGTTATTAATGTTTAAGGAAGATATAAGATTAACTTCCCATCATGGTTTATAAATCAAGTAAGTTATTGATGGAATATTATGAACTTACAGAAATTTATAGGTTAGATTAATTTCTAATTATATTTTGTCCTACAAATGATATGTTTACATAATTGTAAATTGCAAAAGGCGACGACAACATTAGATGCTTTGACATGTGGGCCTCATATGTGTCACAAAAAATATACAGGTTGCATTATTAATGGAGTTTATTTTGAAATAAAAGATCGTGAAAGTTGACTTAGAAGCCAAAATTGTGAGTTTACTATTGAGTGACAACATGACAACGATTTTATTGACTTCTACAGTGTCATCTAAGAAATAATAGAGTTGTATTACATCAAAGATAAAAAAGGTTATTCTATTTAAGTGCAAATGGTTTAATCTTGGTGACATAAAATTGAATTACAATAATAATAGCATCAATGTTAATAACACATGGTATGATAATGACCCTTTTGTGTTTGCAATTCAAGTGAAGCAAGTATTCTACCTCAACAACATTGTATTGGGCAACAATTGGAAAGTTATTCAAAAGTTTCAACATCAAAATCTTTTTGATTTATGTGAAAGGGAAAATAGTGTAATGGGTGAAGCTGGTGATGAAGTATATTAAGAGATTGAATCGGAACTGAATAATGGAGCCTTACAAATAGAAAAATGTAGATATATATGATCATTCTGTAGGAGAGATGTTGATCCCAATATACTATAAGCAAATGAAGTACAAGCCAATCTTGTTATAGAAAGAGTTGAAGATTCTATTGAGGATGAATTATATGATAATAATGATACTTTGGCTGAATATAGTAGTGATGAAGAGTCAAATCATAATGCAATTAATGATGATGATTTTCAAGATCATGAACATGATACTTGAAGGTAATAAAAGTGTTCTTTATATTGTTTGAAATGTAATGTTGGTAACATTTACGTTAATGTGTATTGTTGATGATTGAGTTATGTTAATGTGTATTGTCCATGTTTGAGTTATGTTAATGCAGATTTTTGATGATTGAGTTATGTTAATTGAATTATTGATGATTGAGTTATTTTAATGCGTATTGTTGATGTTTGAGTTATGTTAATATGTATTATGTATTTTTGATATTTGAGTTATGTTAATGTGGATTGTTTATGTTTGAGTTATGTTAATACAGATTGTTAATGATTGAGTTACTTTAATGCTGATTATTAATGATTAAGTTATGTTAATGTGAGTTGTTGATGGTTTGATTTATGTTAATGCGGGTTGTTGATGATTGAATTATGTTAATACAAATCGTTGATGATTGACTTATGTTAATGTGGATTATTGATAGTTGTGTTATGTTACTAATAATTGTTGATGATTGAATGTATGTCTCTAATGATGATTGGATAGATTATATTGTTAATAAAATTTATGTTTGCTTTTATAGATATCCAATATAATGGAATTTCGTTGAAACAAAGGAAAGAAGGTGGCAGGTATCAAAATTATTAAACAGAGGGATTTGAAGCTTTAACTAGATCAATTAGTTTTTAGCCCATAACAACATTTGACCTTAGCCACTAATGAAGCAAATCAACAACAACCTTGTTTTTCCACAAACAACAATGAATCAACTAGTATTGAGGGATCTGCAGGTTTGTTAATCTTTAACACCTACAAATATACTTATGCTCAATGTTAAGCAAGTTTTACTTATAATAAAATCCCTAATATCTGCAAGTATACATGACATAAACTTGTAGTATTAAAGTTTTCGATCCAACGAGGAGTTGGTGAACTAATCTAATTCTAAGTTATCTAAGGCCTAAAAAGATTATTAAAAAAATAAAACTAAACAAAAAATTAAATTTGTGAATATGGATTGATTGAAAATTAAATTATAAAATCAACACACAAGGAATCAAATTAAGCACCACCAAATTAACAATAGAAATTACATAAGGAAGATTAGTCGATTATGAGAAGGGGGATTTATTTTATCATCAAATGTTAACATGATTACTTTTGAGTTAATACGGTATTGGTCCTAGACTTTTGAAGGGTGGATTTTTCTCTCTCGAGTTATAATCATTAAACCCTAAATCATAACCCCTAATTAAATTATGGAATTTTCAATCTCTTAATTAACAAAAAACCCACAAATCCAATCAAATCTTAAGCCTTCTAATAGACTACATGAGATCTTTCTTCGTATAAATTTCTGATTTGATTATTTGTGTTATCTATTAGATTGTTTAACTCTCATTACCTAATCTGATCGTTTTGATATCAGTTCACTCTCTCGATTTGTTACTGAAGCATGCAAATACAACAAATAACCATAATACCCAATGTATTAACATCAAAAGAAATCACATTAACATTGATTCAAGAACAAATCCTTAAAGGAGTTTATAACATCATCACCAAACCTAAATCCATAACTATCAAATCCTTCAAAAGAAAGAACAATAAAGATTAAATGAAACATCACTTTGAATGGTCTGAATAGATCAGGAAGATAGCAGCATTGCAGCTTTTCTTCTCCTTCCTCCTTTCTCCTCCTTCTCTCTTCTTCTTTCTCTCCCTTGGATCTTTCTTAAATTGACAGAAATGGAGCTTCCTTTTTGGTCTTCCTTCTTTTCTTTATATAGTGTTTTCTATTTTAGGTAAACCCTAGGGTTTTCCCGAGTCCAAAAAGTCCCAAATGTCCCTTGGTAAGTCGCTTTTGGGAGGCTATTCATGTTGTCTATCACGAGGGCCACGATCATGGCACTATTCTCTGTCAAGATCGTGGCAGACCACGCCACAATCGTGGCTCCCCCTAACTAGTTCTATCAAGATCATGGGCCTGGGTCTGACTCCAGGCTTCCTCCGATTCTCCTTCGTTCTTCATATTTGTTCTCAAACACTAACAAATATATCAAGACACCTTAAATATACAAAATTAGAGCACAAAAGCATGCTCTGCGCCATATAAGACTTAAAAGACAAACATTTAACTAAATAACATAGTCCTAACCTAAACATGCACTAATAATTCAATTTAACAACTAAACATATATTAAACCATCCACTAAAACATTATGCAACCTACCACTATCACTTAAATTTATATTTACATGTTTAATGCATATTTTCTTATCATTATTCATTTTTTGTCATGTTCCAATGTCAACATCAAAAAAAGATGTAGAGGTATAATTAGAGGTTATGAGTTGCAACAAATGAATGTTGCAATGAATAGCAAGTTGTCAGTACATATTGATACTTCACAAGGTCATCCTCTAGACAAGATCTAATCTACAAAATTGTCAAGTGAGTTGGGGATTATTGCAAGAACAAAATTACCTTGCTTAAAGTATGCTAAGGACTTGAAGGAAGACAACTTGCTTGAAAATGCTTTGGATAAAGTTGCAGTAAATTTTCAATTTATTTAAATATTTGCAATATTGTTTAACTTATTTTAAGATTAATTTTACTTTTGCTTATTGTTCGTAGATGAAATTGAATATTATCGATATCGATAACCCTAATGTTTCAAACTGTGTGACTTCATTGTCAAAACAAAAGACCAGGGATTGTTGTTATAGGTTGCATTAGTATTACAAAGCTTTTCCTTCTGATGGAGAGACAAGGAGACATGTTTTGGAATGAATGTCTCCAAAAAATTCAAATAATTTGTGTGATTATTGGGCCTCTCCCAAAGTTCAGGTTTGTTTTCTTTCCCTTCATATTTACTTCCATTAATCTTGTTAGATGATTTAATAGTTGTTTTTTTTATTTAGGAAAAATGTGAAAAGGCAAAGGTTAATAGAGGAAAAATGAAAACTCCTCACAATCAAGGCTCCAAATCATTTATAGTTGTTTATAATGAATATGTAAGCTATTTGTTTACAAGTTATGATTATATCCATAAACATTATATTATTTGTTATGCCTTGTATTTTGTTTTTCAAAAAATAGAGTGAGAAGGAGCTACACAGATAAGATTGTGATAGGATGACACTATACAAAGTCACTCATTATAAGGAAGGTCAAGGGTGGATTTCAAAAGAAGATGAAAATATCTATGTAACTATAAAAATTTAAGTTTATTTATTTATGTAGTACTAACTAATAATATTTGCAATAAATATTGGTTTTGCTTTTTAATTTTATAATAAGATGCAAGAGTTATTACAAAAATCAATGTCTAAGGGGAATGAGGTAAATGTAGAAGACATTTGCAATACCATTTTTGGTACATGTTCAAGTTATATTAAAGATCTTGGGTTTGGACTTAAGCTAAATGTTTCATCCTCATCAAGATCCATATACGTTCAACATCTTGAAGAGGAAAACAAGTCGCCTAAGGTTCAATTACAAAATACTAAAAAAAAAGTTGGCTAAGAATGAAAAATACCTCAAAAATTACTTGGCCTGGATTATCAAAGAAGTGACGATGAAAGTGAATGGTATTAATTACATCTCTTACTTTTAATTCCTGTTTTTATTTTAAATTAAATTAAATACTTTTTTTTGGATTACAAATTTGAAGAAGATGTAATGAGGCTGAGTGATTTATATTATATCTTGTAAACTAATATTTGTATTTATTATTTTGTATATAAGTATTGTTGAAGTTGTAATTAAAATGTTGTACATGACGAAATTTAATGATATTTTATTTTTATATACAATGCTTCAAATTATCAATTATTTTTATATAATAAATTAACAATATAGAAAAATCTAAATATTATATATAATAATATGGATTAAAAATGTAACAAATAATTATAATTCAACATGGTATAACATTCGTTAGAATGTAGATTAAAAATTTGACTCCATTTTACAAAATGTGACTAAAATCATTTGGCTACATTTTTAGAAATGTAGCTAAAAACTTTTGGCTATGTTTTTGGAAACGTAGTTAAAAACTTTTGGCTACTTTATGGAAACGTAACAAATAGTTTTTACTTACGAAAATAAAGCATAGTCAAAAGGTATTGGCAATGATTTATCAAAATGTTGCTAATAATTTTTATCTACAAAAATAAAACGTAGGGAAAAACTATTAGAGACGATAAGCGTAAAATGTTGCCTATAGTTTTCAGCTATGAGGATTTGGTGATGTTTTCGATGACGAATATAAATCATCGCTAATGACTATTATTAACGATTTTGGACCTCTAGCTATGATTTTTTTTGGTAGCCAAAGGTCCTTTTTGATGTAATGGTGTAATACTCTTTCAATTCATGTTCTATTTCTGGATAAATTGTTCCTTTCCGTTAAAAAATAAAAAACATTGAAACTAAATTGTTAGTTTATACCATTTATAGCCTTATGAGTAATCTAACCATTATTTGTTAGGATTCAATAACATGTGGATATTTCATTTAAATGACATCAAAATGTCAACTATTCTTAATATGTTAGCGAAAAGATTTCTGGTACGATTATGCCAAAAATGGCATAATAGGGATATAAATTAAAAATACAAAAATATGAGAGCATTATTACAATTTAAGTTAATTGCAGTTTATAGGTAAAATATCATTTATAGGACATTTTGAAACTTAAGTCAACTAGACTTTCAAGTAACTTGTATAAAGAATTATCAGAATAATTTTCAATATATTCATAATTATTGGTGTACTAAAAATAAAAAAGATATAGTTACTAAAGTTTTTCTATTTATACTTTTATTTATCAAATGTATTGAGGTCAACTATTTGTACCTAAACCCCTTTTACGTTATTATAGCAACAATTTTCTTATGTACAACTTAAAGGATATTAAAATGTTTCTATCTAAATTTTATTAATCTGAGTTTCTTATGCATACATTGTCTTATAATAATGTTATATTACCGTTTTCATTGTTTTAAATCAGAACAAACCATATAATACCAAGATTTAAAATTTGATTTGTTTGGAAAAAATTAAAGGTTGATTAATTAAAGGACTCTAAAAAAGGACATATGTAGTTCCAACAAAATAAAATGCTAGAATACATTCAGAAAAGTTTTGTATGGTATTACTATAATATGCTATTTCGAATGTGGTGCTGAGTAATGTGCAGTACATCCATTTTATAGAGTATGCTCTATTTATGATATACTAGAGTAATTTAAGCGTTTAAATGTATTATTGAGGTTATAATGGAGATCACAGATAGACCAAAGATGATTCTGAACTCGATAAAAAATTTCTCTAAAAGTTTATGAAAACTCCAAAAAGTTACAGAATGAGTGAATGAAATCCAGACGATTTCGATGACATTAAGTGATTTTCGGATTCAATTAAAAAATTCTTCTGAGCAACCAAAAAATTTACTGAACAATTTTGAAATACGACGAAAAGCTCCTTAAGTAGGATTGGAGTTCCTAGGAACTGAAGTAGGTCAAAATGAAGGTTGTTTGAATAGAATTTGGGTAATCCGAAATTATTAGACTAAAATAGAATTTGGAGTTATGTAAATATAGTGCCCCAGAAAGCAAGTGTATTTACATATAACTTAATCTTCTTCCAGTTACTTTTGTAGTGAAAGTATTTATTATTAATAAAATAAAAAAGTTTGGTTTTATTTGTATGAGCATTATATATCTAGTCATAAGGTACCACGATTCTTTTGTAAGTAATATACATATACATAGAGATGTATAGGAAACTTGTATATTATTAGAATCTAAATTAGTTTATTTACAGTTGAATAATCAAATTGGTCGCTTGATTATGGTTTAGACTGTAGTGTTGAGATTTATCTCTGTGTAAGTAAAAGAGTTTACTTTAAGGAAATGATGAGTTTCATATCATGATAGTAGTTGACTATCGATAATGGCACTATTAAATGAATTTGGAATCAAGTATGTTTTTAAAGAATAAAGCGGGTTGTTACTTTAATCTTAAAACATACACCTTTGCATTCTTTTATTACGAGCCACAATCTTGATGAGTGGTGAACTCATATGTGTTTTAGTATAATTCTTGATATGATCATAAAAGATTTTTACTGAGTACCAATCCAGTATCTGCATGTTGTAATTATTAATTGAAACATGTAACAGGGAACATTCATTCAAATAAAGAGTTTATAGTGATATCATCACTTCTAGATGTTTTACGAAGATTGGTGATTAAACTAGCACCAGTAGTTTGATGGACTAGCTATTCATCAAGTCTTAACACCAAGATGAGATCTGGTGTGTTAATCACCATATAGATTAAAGTGAGAGATCTAGAAGGAAAAACCAACATAAGGGCAAAACAATAATTTTACCCTTTATTGTGTGGATGGCTATAATATCGTTCATAATAAAGTTTGCAATTGGACATCTTATTTGAAACATGTATTCTGATAATATTTAGTAATTCAAGAGTTCAACTAATTGTCTTTAATGGAATGACATTTGGTTAATAAGCTGGAATTAATTCTAATGAGATTAAATTAATTCCAGGCTTATTGGAGCTTGAATTAGATAAGTCCAATTAAATTCTCCATTTGGCTTCTTGGAAGGTTATCAAGCAAAGTACGAAATATAAATGAAGGTTTTAAAGCCTATGATTGAATGTTGGGATTACTTTAATTAATTGTTAATTAGAAGCCCAAATGAACATTTAATATTGGGCTTGACTTTGGTTTGATTTGATTAATTAAATTAATTAAATTGAAACAAATTTATTAAAGAAAAAGGAGGGCATATTTCAATTTTTTATAGCTAAATGTGAAGCTGCACATTTAGTATTGAATTGCTAATTTAAGATGGTTTTTATCATACTTTATCATCATTAAATGGAGTAATGATCTTATCATTAAATGGTTTAATAGTTGTCTTTTAATGATGACATGTAATGTAACTTTTTAGCATTCATTTGATTAAAGAAGGAGGAGGTGCATTTGATGTACTCTCTCCCTTCTTTCATTTCATAACTGAAAATGAGAGGGTCTCATTTAGGTTATTGGTCTTTTTATATAGCCATCTTAAACAAAAGAGAGGGTGGTCTCATTTATTGGCTTCTTTATGTTTGATTAAAGAATCAAGTGATGCATTAGATGTACTTCACTTCTTTCTTTTGATCAATAACCGAAATTAAGAAGGAGAGAAGAAGGTGTTCTTGCATTTTTTTTACTCACTCTCTCCTCTTTTGGATAGCCTAACCAAAACTTAAATGAGAAGAGTCTCATTTTTGGCTTCTTTCAACTAAGGAAAATCTCCTCAAAATATTTCTTCTCCTTTCCCACCAAAGGATCTTGTCAACCAAGTTGTCCAAGAAGAACAAGTGGTAGATCGGATTGGTCGAGGATACAATAACGAGGAGAGGATACACTGACAAAGAGAGAATACAAAAGCAAGGAGTCAAAGCTGTAGCAAGGAGTCGGTATAATTTCCTTCTTATTCTTATGTTAATTATTTTCCTTATACCGTATCATGTATGGTAGAAACATGTTAATTTGGTTATTTTGATTCCGCTGCGTTTTGATTTCAGAAATTTTTTTGAAACCTATAGTTTTAGCCAAATCTTGCGCGCTTTTGTTTTCGATCCAATAATTGGTATCAGAGCCATTTTTATTATCTATGATTTCGATTCCTATATGTGATGCATAGGTTGACAATCAAATTTTGCATGCTGTGTATTTTTATGTGATAGAAATATATGGTGTATGTGTTGCTCTTTTAATTGTCCATAGAATATAGTTTTATCTTATAAGTTTTCTTCGTTTGGTTTGTAACAAGGAGGGTGGCCTATCATCGTCATGTTTCCTCCTTGGTGTAAGTTTTCTGTAATATTGAAGATGGAGCAACCATGGATCGAAAAAAAGACTAGGTTTCGGTGTATCCTTTGGTGTATTGGCAAAGTTTCGGTTTTATGAAAACCAAATGCTGGAATTTTTGTTGTACCAAAGTTTCAGTTTTATGAAAACAAAAATACCAGAATTTTTGGTGTATTGGCAAAGTTTCAATTTTATGAAGAAAAAAAATATTGGATTTTTTGTTGTAACAAAGTTTTGGTTAACAAGTGCTGGGATTTTTGAGGTTCGATTTTTCCAAAACAGGTGTTGTAATTTTTTTGAGTTTCGGATTTAATAAAAACAAATGCTAGAATTTTTGTTTTCAAAGAGACAAAATTTGGTTTTATAATAATGCCATTACATACTTTTTACCAAATGGGCCGGGTCATGTGAATGAAGAGTTCGAAGCGGAAGATCCAAGTCCAAGAAGAAATTTTGGGCCTAAAAGTCGTGTAATTTTATTTATGTTCTAGGATGGACAATCAAAAGTGGCTTATTAGTTCATGAGATAAATGGATAAATGGATGCAAATAATATGTGATATTATGTGATTGTATGCCATTTAGAAAAATGCCAACCCTAGGGTTTGCCATACATTCATTATGTATGAGATATATAATGAAACAATATAAGATGGATAATAAATTGCATCTAGACAAGATGGTATTTATTAAAACTTAAAGATACAAAAGATTGAGTGGGAGAGGATGCTCATATGAGAGTCCACGGTCTCCATGTGATGGCCCGTTTACATGTGGTGAAGTGTTACTCCCCATCGGAGGATATGAATCCTAGATCTTGCATGGTTTGGGTCTCCTTAAGGATAATTGTTAGATCCCGTTTTCGGAATCCAACTCTTAACAAAATACCATCATACTTGAGCGTGGTTCCTTGTAATCTCTTCTTTCTCTGATACCAACCATGTTGGGCCCTATTTCCGAAGTCCAACCCTTGAACCATAAAATGTATGCGTACTATTGCTTGTCATAAAAATGTGAGCGTAATCCAAAGAAATCATAAAGCTTAAAGTCTTACACCATTTCTATATTCCTTTTTCCATAACACATACTACATATATCTAACCATAATTCGTATTCAAGATTTATCATCTCAAATCGATAACTTCCTCAAATTATACCTAATTTCAACTCAACCTCAATCATATACAAATTCATATTTCCACTCATCAACATCCATACATAATTCATAA
>JANZXV010000008.1:30529482-30540821 GCA_027576455.1 Erythroxylum roigii
CAAAATGGTTTGGGTAGGTCTATAAATAGAACATACTAACACACATTCCCATATAATGGTCTTGTGTAGTCGTAAACAGAACGTACTATCACAATCTCACATAATGGTTTTGCGTAGTCGTAAACATGAGGGAGTACATGAAGGAGATCCATGTCACTAGCGGGCAAGCGGGAGAAGCCTTTAATAGAGTCGAAGTGTACTTGACATAACAGAATGGACCACCCCAAACTGACATAATCATGCATTTCACAACTTGTAAACATGTTGCCCAAAATGGCACATTTCTGAAACATGATTTCATAAAAATTATATCTTTTCAAAAATCATTTTCATATTCTTTCCATAAATCATCAACACAATTCATATACCAAACATATAGCAATTTCTCAACTCATTCAAGAAGCAATAAATGTAACATTTATAACACAATTGAAAACATTTAACTTGCTTGATTTGAAAAATGTTCATGGCTCATAAATTCCACCATAAACATGCAACACTTTTCTCAAAGCATTTAAAAAGCAATAATTGCACATTTATAAAGTAATTGAAATCATTTATTTCCATTATTTAAAAGAAACATTAATGGCTTATTAACTCAATTATAAACATGTAACCCACCTAGAATTCCTTGCTTAAGAGCTTAAGGATGCCTCTCCTCTTGCTCTTCTTGCCCTTCCTGATTTCCTTTAACCTTAACAAATTTTCATTTAATAGGAATTCAAATTGAAAACCCAAAGAAAACACATTCACTAAAATTGAACATAGAATACTTAAACCCATGCATTTCCTAAGCTTCATAAACCAAAACCCTTCCAAAAATCCAAAAGATCAAAAATGCTCTTACCTTAGCTCTTCTCCAAATAAAGAGATGTTTGGCCCAAATGAAAGTTTTTATCTTCCTCTTTCTTTTTCTCTTCTTGAACAACCTCAAATTCCCTCTTGAAAACTAAGAAATAATGAAACCCTAACTCAAACTTCCTTCTTTTCTCTCAAACACCGAAACCTCTCTTTCTCTCTTCTTTGTTTTCGGTATTCTCTTCTTCCTTCTCTCCCTTATTCACGTTTTCTCTTCTCAAAAGCAAGACAACATTTTCCTCTTCCCATTCTACCCTTAATGAGTGCTAAAAACCCAGTTTACCCTTCCTTTAATGCTTTATAACTTTAATGCTGAACTAACATACCAAAAATGCCCTTTATGCATTCTTACCACTTTTAATTCAATTAACCCATGAAATAAGTCCTACTAACATAGACATAATAATTAACTCCCAAAAATTCACCTATCCAAACCTCATAATCATTTAAATCATGCTTAACTAAAGAAAAAAATTCAGGGGCCAACATTTCTCCCCCTTTTAAAAGAACTGAGTCATTGAAGAGGTGTAGATACTTCTCCTTCATGGCTTCCAAGGGCTCCCATTTGGCCTCTTCTATAAAATGGTTTATCCATAGAACTTCAACTAGCTGAACTGTCTTGTCCCTGAGGACCTTTTCATTGGTGTCCAAAATCTCCACTAGAGTCCCCTCATAAGTCAAATCATCTCTCAACTGAACCTCAATGGTCTGAATGATGTGAGAGGGATCTGATCTATACCTCCTCAATATGGAAACATAAAAGACATCATGTATCTGTGACAATTCTGGTGGCAGTGCCAACCTATTGGCTAGCGGTCCAATCCTTGCCACTAACGGGCAGACAGGAGAAGCCTTTAATAGAGTCAAAGTGCACTTGACATAATAGAATGGACCACCCCAAACCCATACAATCATGCATTCACAACTTGTAAACATGTTACCCAAAATGGCACATTTCCAAAACATGATTTCATAAACATAATATCTTTTAAAAAATCATTTTCATATTCTTTCCATAAATCATCAACACAATTCACATACCAAACATATAGCAATTTCTCAACTCAATCAAGAAGCAATAATGCAACATTTATAACACAATCGAAAACATTCAACTTTCTTGATTTGAAAAATGTTCTCATGTAACACTTTTCTCAAAGCATTTAAAGAGCAATAATTGCACATTTATAAAGGAGTTGAAATCATTTATTTCCATTATTTGAAAGAAACATTAATGGCTTATTAACTCAATTATAAACATAAAACCCACCTTGAATTCCTTGTTTAAGAATTTGCTTAAGGATGCCTCTCATCTTGCTCTTCTTGCCCTTCTTGATTTCCTTTAACAATAGCAAAATTTCATTTAATAGGAATTCAAATTGAAAACCTAAAGAAAACACTTTCACTAATATTGATCCTAGAATACTTAAATCCATGCATTTTCTAAGCTTCATGAACCAAAACCCTTCCAAAAATCCAAAAGATCAAAAATGCCCTTACCTTAACTCTTCTCCAAATAAAGAGATGGTTAGCCCAAATGAAAGCTCCTATCTTCCTCTTTCTTTTTCTCTTCTTGAACAACCTCAAATTCCCTTTGGAAAACTAAGAAATGATGAAACCCTAACTTAAACTTCCTTCTTTTCTCTCAAACACCGAAACCTCTCTTCCTCTCTTCTTTGTTTTCGGTATTCTCTTGTTCCTTCTCTCCCTCATTCACATTTTCTCTTCTCAAAAGAAAGACAACATTTTTCTCTTCCCATTCAACCCTTAATGAGTGCTAAAAGTCCACTTTACCCTTCCTTCAATGCTTTATAACTTTAATGCTTAAGTGACATACCAAAAATGCCCTTTATGCATTCTTACCACTTTTAATTCAATTAACCAATGAAATAAATCCTACTAACATAGACATAATAATTAACTCCCAAAAATTCACCTATCCAAACCTCATAATTATTTAAATCATGCTTAACTAAAGAAAAAAATTTGGGGGCCTACAGAAGTACTTGTAGAGATAGGTTAATGTTTGGACTAAATTACACATATTTTAACTATTCCATTTTTAAAATTAATATAAGATAGAAAGTTGCACGTCAAAATTAAGAAATTATGTATAAAAATATAATCCTCCTCCTTTAAAAAAGATGAAAAATAAGAAAGAATAATAATTCATATTTTTTTTCAAGTGTCAAACTATCTAAATGTTGGAGTTATTACGAACCAACCTCAATCTAAAAATGAATAAATGTCTGATTCACCAAAAGATGAAAAGTTAACGACAAGTTTTGAGAAAAATATGGACATATTCTTACCAATTAGCAATTGTCAAGTATATAGTAAAAAGTTAAACCATTGGGAAGCAAGTAATGTTTTTCCTAATAGATCGCATATGAATAAGGCATCTTGAACAAAAGAATTTAATGATTTGCTAATAGTATAAAATACGACAACAATCATGTTTATAACTACTTAAACTTTAATAGAACAAAAGTAGAGTACTTATACAAGAAGTTGAAAATTAATCGATGTGAGCTTAGCTATTAACTTTTTAATTGCCTAACGGACTAAAAAACTTGCAACTAACTACAATGAATGCCATTTACACACACACACACACACACACCCCTCAAGTTGGAGATTTATGCTAGTCACACAATCATAACTTGGAAAAATGAATCATTAATGAAGGGAGTAGAAACGATGCAATAAATAGGTATGTAACTTAGTCTTTAGTAGAAATGTGTCGAGGAGCAATGAAACATTATTTAAACTTTTCTCTTACAAGGTGACAATCAATTTCAAAATGTTTTGTATGCTTATGGAAAGCCTTATTAACTGTGATGTGTAAGGGAACCTAGTTGTCACACCATAAGGGAATAGATAGTGTAAGAGCAATCTAAAAGTCTTGTAGCAGATAAGATAACCATTATAGTTCACACATTATAGCTCCCGCATTCCTGTGTTCATCTTTTATTGATGAAAGGGAAATGGTAGTTTGTTTCTTAGTCTTCTAAGAAACAAAAGAAGATCCCAAGAAAATGCAAAATCCAATAAGTTAATGCTTACTATTTAAACATGATAGCCTTTCTTCATTACATAATGCTAGAAGTTGTAACAAATTACCGATTGGGAAGATTGAACCTTTGGATGGAGAACCTTTTAAATACTTCAACACATGGATAACAATGAGATGTAGTGGGCTGTTAGAAAAATTGACTTATCAATTGAATAATATGAACAGTATTTGGTCAAGAGAAGCTCAAATACAAGCGACAAATAATAATTCAATAGTAACGGTCTGGTTGATCAAACAAATATTCATTAGAATTAATTAATTTACATGCCTTTGACAATGGAGTTATGACTGTCTTAGCTCCTAACATTCCCGCATTATGAAGTATATCCAACACATATTTTTGTTGATTAATATATATTCCAATATTTGATCTAACAATTTCTAAATCCAAAAATTAATGTGTATATCCCAGATCCTTAATTAAAAATTTTGTATGTAGGGACTTTTTGACATCCATTTTGTTTAGTGAACAAATAGTTATCATTTGAAGATTACTAAAAGCTATATACTTGTAAATAAATGGTGAATTCTTGATTCGATTGGCAAGAAGCTTGATTCAAACTATAGTGACATGTTTTTAGCCTACACACTTAATCTTTTTTAGCTTTAGTGTAACCAATGTTTTAAAAATTAGACTGAAAATTAAATCGGTAAGATAATAAGTTTAAGGTTTAATCTGTATAAAAATGTCATATAATAGGTATGTAGTAGATATTTAAAAAAATTGAAGATTTTGAAATATGATCAAAGAAGGAGATTATTCTTACCTATTGAAGAAGTCAAATTTAATTGAAAAAGGAGACTGCTGAATGAAAATCAACTAGTTTATTATAGTTTATAAATGTAATTAGTTTATGAAAACTAGCCAGTGAGTTAATAAATTTCAAAACAAGGATTATTGAAGCAAACGGAAGAAAAAAAATTATTGGTTCAAAGTTTTTATAGTTAAATCGATCGAATCAATTCAATGTTTTAATCATTGGGTGTAACCTTCAGGAGTATTGGTGAAGTGACCATCATTTTGTGGTAGCAAAAGCCAAGAAAAGTCTTATTGTAACCATTTTAGCAACTAGAGAAAAATATTGAGATAACTAACTCCCTCTAGTTGATTATACCCTTTTGTAACTAATTAATTTTTATAGTGATCCATCATGCCATCAAACTTAATTTTTACCTTATAAACCCATCAAGAACCAATAGCCTTTTTCGCCTTAGGTAAGGTAGTAAATTGTTAAGTTTCATTTCTTCCAAAGCTCATAATTCATACTACATAGCCTCCACTCATTTAGGTTTAGTTCTAGCTTGATTATAAGTAAGCCAAATAAGCCCAAGCTTGACCCGAAGTTAACATTTAGTTTTTTATTTTACTTAAAATGAAGTCATTTTTAAAATTTTAACTTTAAAAATAAATAATCATGCTGAGTCTAGCCCATGCTAAAATTTTTGGACCCGACCTAGGTTATAGCCATCTATAATTATAAGATCCTATCTCTTAAAAATTTGAAATATTAGCTAAAAATGACATGTAATGGGTAGAAAAACATAGTGAAGCAATGTAAAGATAAGTCTATGGGATATATGGAGAAGATGTGTGTGCAAAAATATAAGGAACTTGAAGTGGTAACTCAAATTGAACATTGTTTGATACGTAGTCATTTAACCACTGTGGTATATGTTTTGATCAAGAAATTTGCCTTAGTATAGGTAGTTCATGAATGGTGAGAGGAGTCTCTAAGGAAATAGTTTAAGGTTCTATATTAATTGGAGAGATTTCAGTTTGAGAGGGTACTGGAGATGAGAAAAAGGTCTTATAATTGGTAACATCTTTTAGAGAAATAGCATTTTCTTCGTATAGTATGAAAGGTAAGGGAACTACGGTTGAAAAATCAACTTTATAATGATAAGGATAAATGTGCTCATAGAAAAAAATCTCTAGACTTAAAGGCTCGATGGGTGAGAAAATTATACATCTTATATGCCTTTTGTTCTGAGGAATATCCAATGAAAATTGACTTAAAATGTCTAGGTTCAAATTTACCTTTGGAAGGTTTAGTATTTGAGGTCAAAAAAAAAAGATAGTCAAAGATTTTAGAAAGGCATAATCTAGTAGTTTTTTCTAATAGAATTTGGTAAGGTTTCTGACAAGAGATAATAGGACTTAGTAGTTTGTTAATTAGATAAGTGGTTGTTAAGATAACATCTCTCCAAAATTTGATTGGAATGTTTGTTTATACCATAAAGGCCTTAGCAACTTATAGTAAATGTCGATTTTTGTGGTCTATAACTCCATTTTGTTATGGAGTGTATACCTAAGACCTTTGGTGTAAAATGCCAAGGTCAAAAAATGAGGTTTGGTAAGTTTAGTTTAAGAATTTTGTTCCATTGTCTATTTGAACTACTTTGATAGAAATTTGAAACTGCTTTCTAGACCATTTTAAATAAGTTTTATAGGGTAGACGATGTTTAGGTTTTATATTCCAGCTAATAGGTCCATATGGTTCAACTGAAATAATCAACTATGGTGAGCATAAATTGTGCACCATTAAGAGAAGGTAGTTTATACGGTCCCTAGAAATCAACATTACCCAGTTTAAAACAATCAAAAGTATGTATGGTATTGGTTAGAAAGGGATTTTTTTTAGATAAATGACAAATATCACTAGGGTTTTGTGAAGTATCAAACATCAAACCTTTCATTATATCTAGATGTTTCATTATAAAGATAAAAAGATGACCCAATATTTGGTACCATTTTCCAACTTTATTAATGTAACCTCTACATATGGTTTGAGGTTTGTTTGGTGGTGTAACGGAAAGATTTTTAAGGATGTAATTAGAATATACAATTTGCTTACCACCTTAGCCATTGCTATCATTTCATCAATTTAAAGGTACTATAACGAGCAGATATTAGGATTAAAAAGAATATAATATTTGTTGATTTGGAGAGCTTATTTACTAATAATATATTCAACTTAAAAGAAGGTATGCATAAGGTATCCCTCAAGACCATATTTGAATTTAATAGAAAATATCCTATGTTGTTCACAAATTTGACATAACCATTTGGTATGTGGACATATGTGGCTTGGTGTATAGGTGATGGTTTGTGTAATTGTTTTATGTTAGTGCATATAATTATAAGCCACCACGATAGTTACCAAGATCCATAATCAATTAATTTGAGAGAGTTAAAGGCATGTATAGTAATACCTGAATAGTCTTCTGTGCAAAGTTAACAACATTTTCATCACTCGCTACCTTCTTTCCTTTTATGAATCTTTCTAATTCCTACTGAATCATATTGCTCATTGCAAACATCTACTCATGTTGCATCATAAAATGTTTGAAATTGTAACAAATTCCTAGTTAGAAAGAATAAACCTTTAGATGGAGCACCTTTTAAATACTTCAGCGTATGCATAGTAGCATTCCAATGAGATGTAGTTGGTTGTTGAACAAAATGACTCAATTGTTAAACAACTTGAGTGATATATGGTGGATAGAAGCTTAAATACAATAGATGAACAATAATTTTGCGATGAAATCTTATCGATTTAACAAATCTTCATCAGAATTAATTGATTTACATGCCTTTGGTAATGAAGTTATGACCACTTTAGCTCCTAACATTCCTACATCATGAAGTATATCCAATGCATATTTTCGTTGACTAACATATATGCTACTCTTTTATCAAGCAATTTTGTGCAAATCCTAGATCTTTGGTAGTGAATTTTGCATGTAAGGACTTCTTCACATCCAGAATATCACTTTCTTTATAACCACTTTGTCTAGTGAATAACAGTTATCATTCAAAGATTGTTAAAAGTCATATGCTTATATATAAATGGTGAACTCCTGATTCCATTGGCGAAAAGCTTGCTTTAAGCTAGAAAGATATCGTTTTAGCCTACACATTTGATCTTTCAAGCTTTAGAGTAACCTTCATGAGGTAACATGAATACATATTCATCGAGGTAACTATGTAAAAGGATTTGTTAACGTATAATTGATGAATTATTTATGATTTTACAATAGCAACAACAAGAAAACTCTTACTGTGACCATTTTAGTAATTGTAGAAAGACTATCAACATAATCAACTCCTTCCACTTAGTTATACTCCTTTAAAACTAATCAAGATTTATAGAGATCCACAGTGCCATCAGACTTGAGTTTTACCTTATAAACCCAATGAGAATCAATAGCCTTTTTCCCTTTAAGTAAGGTAGTAAGCTACCAAGTTTCATTTTCTTCCAATGCTCATAATTAAGATGTTTAGCTTCCATTTATTCAAGTTTAGTTCTAACTTGATTATAAGATTTGGCTCTTGAAAATTTGAAACATTGGCTAAAATGACATGTAATAGGCAGAAAAATATGGTGAAATAATGTATGGCTAAAAATTACATGTAATAGGTAGAAAAATATAGTGAAATAATGTAAGGATAAGTTTATGGTGTATGTGGAGAATATGTGTGTGAAACAATATAAGGAACTTGAAGTAGTAAGTTAGATTGAACATTGCTTGATACATAGTCATTTAACTACTATAGTCTATATTTTGGTTGAGATTTTTTCTTGGTATAGGTTGTTCATGAATAGTGAGAGGAGTCTTTAAGGAAATAGCTTGAGGTGTTATGGTAATTGGAGATATTTTAGTTTAAGAAGGTATTAGAGATGAGAAAGAGGGCTCAGAATTAATAATAATTTTTGACCAAATAACATTTTCTTTACATGGTATGGAAGATAAAGGAATAATAGATGAAAAACACGTCACTGTGTTTTTAAAAATCTTTTAGTTTGTTTTTTGTGGACATTACTTGCTAAGTCTTAGTCCTCACCCAGATTTATTTTATCCACTTATAAGTTAATCTTATATTTAAAAATTTTTGTTTTGAAAATTGAAAATTGAAAATTGATTTTACTATAGATAAAACTATTGCTACATTACAATGAGTTCATGGCATTATTCCTACAATCATATTTACAATATGACAAAAATTCCTAAGTATGGCAGTACATTTGTCTACAATAGAGACAACAACAAAAATATAAATTCCACCTATACTTTATCTCCATAGAAAGATTGTGTTGTGCATTGTGAGCTAATACACAAGTTTTAATTTGATTAGCTATTATATCATCAATTTGGTATTTTCCTTATTTAATAACAATGATAGACGTGACTATATTATCGACTTATCAAATTATGTTATAAAATGTATTGAGATGTAGTAATTGGATTAAATTTTAAATAATATAAGTATGCCAACTTGCGGAAAAACATGATTGATCAAACTATTTTGTAGGTATAGATCAATTTTTATGAGGGCATACAAATATGTTTCTATATGGTTATAATATGTCTTGTTATATCAAAACTTTTTCTTTTTCTTTTTATTTTTATTATAATTACAATAAAACTCTCAAGTAATATTTAATTGTAATGTATGAATCTTTATATCTCTATGATCAATCAACTTAGCTAGTATATGAGAAAATTGGCAAAATCTGTACATCTAACGATTCAACTAATCACTTGCATGAATTCAATTTGAGTTAACATGTTAAAAATGTGTATATATACTATTTGTATAGGCATTGATTGAATAAGGATTGTACTGAGAAAAAGGATTCTGCGATATTTGAAGAGAAACTATCTTTATTAAGTATATATACTAAGGACGAGTTGGGATGGACGACCACGCAATCCATCCCAACCGTCCATTTAATCCAACGGTGACAATCACCCCTTCCCCCTCTCTGAAAGTTCTACAGCCATCGCGCTCCTTCGTTTAATCTGACGGTTTAAAAGTTCTGGAGCTATCTGTTCATTGAATGTTGTGCCTACCCAGTTATATCTGTCCTTTATCTTTATTATTACTTTCCCTCTTCCATTATTCACTCGCTTAACCTGGAGTTGTGCAAAGGTTTCTCTCTCTTCCTTTACCTCTCCGCCCTTGCGTTCCTCTGGAAGACTACTTGTTTGAGATTGTTGGTCATCTTTATCATTCGATTAGTTTCATATATCTCGATATAGTGAAGAGCATGTGAACTATTATGTGCTTTTTTATTGGTATCGAATAAGTAATTCATCTAGCTCATTTTGACGATCATATGTCTCTTTTATGGCATTTTTTAAATATCTTTTGCACTCGAAATAGCTGGAATCTATTTCTGCCATTAAAATAAACAAATTAGTCTATAAATGTCAAAATTATTTCATAACTTTATTGACCACTCTAGATTTTTTGTTCTAATACATATAAACGCAAAAAGCTAGAACTTATTCATCATCAGTTTGCTTCGTCTTAGTTTGACTCTGCTTCGTCTTAGTTTGACTTTTGCTTCGTCTTAGTTTGATTCTGCTTCGTCTTAGTTTCTATCGTCTTAGTTTCTAGTTTGACTTTTCTGTCGTCTTAGTTTGACTTTTGATTCATCTTAGTTTGACTTTGCTTCGTCTTAGTTTCTATCGTCTTAGTTTGACTTGTGCTTCATCTTAGTTTGACTCTGCTTCATCTTAGTTTCTATCGTCTTAGTTTGACTTTTGCTTCGTCTTAGTTTGACTCTGCTTCGTCTTAATTTTTATCGTCTTAGTTTGACTTTTCTATCGTCTTTCATCTCAAAACTTCGTCTTACTTCTATCATCTTAAAACTTCGTCTTACTTCTATCGTCTTTAAAATTCGTCTTACTTTTATCGTCTTAAAACTTCATTTCACTTCTATCGTCTTAAAACTTCGTCTTACTTTTATAGTCTTAAAACTTCGTCTTACTTCTATCGTCTTAAAATGTTTTATCGTCTTAAAACTTTGTCTTACTTCTATCGTCTTAAAACTTCGTCTTACTTTTATCGTCTTAGTTTCCTTCCAGAACACCGCCACTTATAAAGATCATAACTTTTAACTAAGATGTCCAAAATTTTCATACTAAGACATCTTAGTCTTATGACTAAGATAAAACGTTGGACTAAGATGTCCAAATTTTTTGATGTCTCCATAAAAAATGTAGTCATATGTATCTACTTTAATCCTAATAGACCGAAGCACACTCAGTGAACATTTTCCAGATCACTACCAATCTTGTTTCTAAATCTTTCGTCATCACAACTTATACCGAGATCACTCTTTCTACTCCTCATTTTCAATAAAATCACATTTACTATCATTTATACCTGGAAGTTGTCAATGAATGCATGTACCACTTTTTATACGAAAACATTCAGTATTTATGTGCATATATGCTAACATGATGCATGAGTAAGAAAATGCATTATCTTAATTTTTCTTTAAGCTCACATGTACAGAAATTTCGGGTCCTAACCCGTAATATGGGGACGAGATGTTACAATTATTGCTATTATATATACATATATATAATATCTACTTTGGTGGTTCAGTAT
>JANZXV010000008.1:30577102-30587204 GCA_027576455.1 Erythroxylum roigii
TTTCATATAGACACATGGATCCTGGCTTTCGGGAACGTCCCGGCAACAAAAATTTTTGTTTTCCGCACCGCGAGTATATGATACTTGCACCGGGATTTTCCTACAAGAAGGTCTGAGTCAACTCACCTGGTTGAGATCCATTGCTAGAGGATTGAAATTAGGGAATATTAAACCTAAGATGGGTTTTGAGTTTGAGGAATTATTAGGAAGAGAGACTTAAAAAAATTGAGTTCCAGTTCTCACACTCATTCTTTCTTTCTTTTTTTTTGATGAAAGGTAAATATATTGAATCAAAAATATGTACACGGTCCTTGGGGCATACCCTGACCAATGTTTGTAATCATAGCATCAATATCATCTATACATCCAAAAATCAAAAAGTAATTAGTTCCATGGGGTACAACCTATACAAGATCTTATACATTATAGTTTTTTATCTTGGAAACTACATCATAGCTCGTAACAGAAGCAAAATCTAACCGAATAGCATTCTTGGTCTCCCATACCGTATATATGGTACATATGAATGCTAGTTGTGCGGGTTTACTTCTAAGACGCGCTCCAGCGTGATCTTTCCGAATCCACTTGATGACACTAGATAACATAGACATGGCTCGTGTCAATCCCAGCCATCCTCGGATAGCATTCCAAACTTCACTTGTAAAAGGATACTTAAAGAACAAATGGTCAACATTTTCTGGTTCAATATTACAAAATCTGCAGGTTCAGTCTATCTCCAAGAGTAACAAGTTATCCTTTGTTGGTGGTCTATTTCGAAGACTAAGTCATGCAATGAAGGAGTATTTTGGTGGTATGTATTGTTTCCAGATAAATGACATCCATGGTAATGTAGTGTCCTTGACTCGCAGTAGCTCATAGACTTTCTGTGAAGATAGGGTTTCATTGATACATAATTTCTGCATCCCACATACTACCTCCCTACGGCCACCCAACTTATCCACTAAAGTATTTCAGATCAGTGCTAATCTTTTCAATAGGGGTGAGTCTTGGGTGTGAGGTTCCCAATCCCATATTAATGAGCAGTATATTTCATGAATCCATCTCACCCACAAAGAATTAGCTTCAGCATGGATAGTCCACAACACTTTAGACAAAAGTGACGAATTCCATAATTTACAATTTTTCAATCCCAATCCACCCTCCTCTCTTGGTACACAAATATTGTCCCATGCCACATTAAAATGGTTACCACCCCATAAAAACAACCTATATATGGAGGTTATCCTCTCAAGGATAGTTGTGGAATGGGAAACGCTTAGAGCCAAAAAGATACTACCCCTTGAATGGCAGAATTAGTCAATTCAATTCAACCCGCATATGAGAGAGTCTTACCATTCCATGCATTAATATAAGCCTCTTTGGATTCAATTAGTACGGAAAATTGGGCCACTAAGACCTTCATAGGTACCAAAGGGATCCCTAAATATCGAACAAGAAACTCACCCATAGAATATTCTACCATCTGCAAAATGTCTGCCCTATCTCATCCATAAACCCCAGCTAAGTAAATACTAGATTTTGAAGAATTCACCCTCAGTTCTGCCACCTCTTTCAGTTTATTCAACACATACACTAGTATACGGATAGAAGTAAAATCACCTCTAAAGAATAACATGAGATAATCCACAAATGCAAAATGAGTGATGCTAAGTTGTTGAAATTTCGGGTGGAAGTGAAAAAGGGAGTTAGCGGTTCTCACTTTTAGCAATCTTGAAAGGTATAGGTCACATGGGATCACCTTGTCTCAATTCCTGCTGACCTTGAACATACCATGTAGTGTGCCATTGACTGAGATCGAGAAGGATGTAGTTGTTACACATTTCATAATCCATCGTACAAACTTATTAGGGAAGCCTAACCCTTTCATTATATTTTCAAGAAAGTCCCATGATACCGTGTTATAAGCTTTTATGATGTCAATTTTTATCATGCACTATAGGGAAATACGTTTTCTAGTGTAACCCCAAACAAGTTCCTATGATAGAAAATATTATCTAGCATACTTCTACTTGGCACAAATGCAGCTTGAGCTGGGTCTAAAATTTTTCCCACAACCAAAGCCATATGCTCCGTCAATATTTTTGTGATTACCTTATACACAACATTCATACAAGCTATCGATATGAAATCTGTTACTCTCGGTACTGCCTTCATCTTTAGGATGAGTGTGTTGATGGTATGATTTAACTGTTTAAGCATCCGACCAGTAGTGAAAAATTCCTTCACGGCTAAAGTCACATCTAATCCAACCCTATCCCAATGTTTCTTGAAGAAGGCAGACGTATATCCATCTAACCCCGGAGCTTTGTCATTGCCTATATCAAACATAGCCCGTTTGATCTCCTCATCCATAATCGAGGCAATCAGGGTTTCATGTGTCTCCATATCCAAAACCAAACCATTTCTTACCACATTTAAGTCTAATCTGTTCAGAGGTGTTGAAGTGCTAAGGAGCCCTTTATAATAACTTACAACACAATCTGCCACTTTTTCCAGTGATGTAGTCACAGATCCATCCTCCTTAATAAGATGAGAAATAGCATTCTGCCTTCCTTTCTTCTGAGCTACAGCATGGAAATACCTCATACTTCTATCAGCCTCTATAAGATGCTTACATTTAGCCTTTTGCTGAAAGAATTGTCTCTCCGCATCTAGCAAAAATCCAGCTTACTTCCTCTTGATGTTAGCCTCATGTTTCAGCGCTACAGGATTAGGCCTATTGAGAGAGGCCTTATACGCGAGTTGAAAATTGTCTTGTGCCTCCTTAGCCTTGCTAGATATGTGACCATATGCTTCAGAATTTAGAGCTTTCAGAGGGTACTTTAACGCCTTCAACTTTGTACAAAGAGCATATTGAGCTATCCAACCTACTACCATCTCCTAGCTATTGGATAATATGTCCTAAAATTAAAGGTGGTTAAGCCACATATTAAAGAACTTAAAGGGTTTATTACCTCGAGAGTCCAATTGATTGAAGGCCACCATTACAAGACAATGTTCAGAATCTTCCAGCTTATCTAAGAAATGAGCTGAACAAGCATAGCCCAAAGATCCCCATGCTTGATTGAGGAGGACTCGATCCAATTTAGCCCATATATTATTTTTATGCCAAGGAAAAAACTCCCCCCTAAATGGAGCATCTTCTAGGCCAAGATTCATTCGGAAGTCTAGCAAATCTTTAAGCAGATATGCCGAAAGAGGTTGACATCCGAGCCTTTCCCTAGCTGCATGCACACAGTTAAAGTCACCCATTATAATCCAAGGCATCAAGGAATTCGAACCCAACCTATCAAGTTCTGCCATAGTTCTCTTTTTTTTGTTACACTATATAACCTATAAACAATAGACACTATAAACGTAAGCTGAGATATTTGGCATTGGACTTTACAGTGAATAAATTGCTCTCCCAACTCCAAAACTTGACAATGATAAAATATAGAACTCCATACAATACATATTCTTCCTCCTGCTATAGATCCAAAGTTGTCACAAGAGTCCCATCCTTTGAATCTGTTTTTCATCATCATACTAAGAGCATGAGTATATAATTTAGTTTCAAGGAGGCACGCAAGCTTATAGTCATGTTGTCTAATAAGATTGGCAATAGTATGTTGTATCGAGGCCTTATTTAGACCTCGGACATTCCAGCATAGCATCACCATTTGCCATTTTGGGAGGGTCTCTCCCCTCTTGTCCTCTTAATTGCTTCAGTAGTACTCTTGCCCACATCTTCGCTATTGATACATGCCTGAACTTGCACATTACCCCTTTCAGTCATTGTTTTATTTGATTATGTCATCACTTCCTTTCCTTTGTTAATAGTTTTTTGGGTTTGCACCTTTTACCATTCTCCATCACTAACTTTTTTTGGATCCCTCTAAGCTTGAGGTACCTTTTGTCTCCTTACTCTAGTCAGTGCCTACCTTTTCACAGCAACTTCAGTACTCCCTTTATTTTATTGTTGTTGTCCCCCCTTCTTATCAGGATTTACCTCTTTGATTGATCCCGTTTGGACTCTTGTTTGTTCATGCACTTCTACCTCCGCCTATTGATTGGGCTAATTCATAGAACCTCCATCCGCAGTAATTTACCTTTGTCTATGGTGCTAGCATTTTGCATATCTTTCATACCCCCAGCATTTATAGGATCCTTCATCTGTTTCTTTTTAGTCCTTTCTATGGATTTGTATTCAAAAGGGTTGTGACCAAATTGTTTGCAATAGCAGCAGTAGCTAGGAAAAGTTTCATAAATACCCATTTGTATGTATCAAGAACCCCCAGGCATCTTCACATCAAAACTTGTCACCGGTTTCCTTGATACATCAACTTCTACTAATATTCTGGCATAACCAATATGTGATTTTTTTACTAGTGATCTTGTTTGTGCATAATGGTCTTCCAATTCGAGATCCTAGTTTCGACAACCCTCTCTCATTCCATAATTCCAAGGGAACATTAGGGAATTACAGCCAAATAGGAACTTCCATCAAGTCTTGATAATCAAAGGCAACGCCTTAGGAGAGTCGTTTAAGTAGCAAAGTCTTCCCACAAAACACATAAGGCCCCCTGCTAGCAGATTAGTACGATCTTCTTCTGTATCAATTTAGAAGATTATCCATCCTTAATCATACGGTAGGATTTTACATCAAACCTTCCATTTAGTAATTAATCCTTCGAGTGCCTTCATTCTTGAAAATCTCCCCTTGAAGCACCCCACAAGACAATAGCCTCATTCTTGTTCAATTCGTATTATATCTTCTTCCTCCATGATGACTTCATCAGCTACCTGCAAATATTCCAACTGCATCCCTTCCTTCAACTCTATATTGTTCCTGAATAAACTAACATACGAGGGCTTGGTTTTTACTTCATGAGTGCTTGAGCAGATTGGGTCTGACATTTGATCAAACATCTTTGGGGTTGACTCTTCATTCTCTGGGCGATCCGAAGCTTCAGTGTCAGCACTCTCCACATCTGTATTATCAGTCTCCTCATCAGAAGTGGATGACTCCTCATCCCTTATTTCTTTGTCAGCTCCACCTTTGCTCACCCCACCAGTATCCACATTTTTTGTTTTGCTCTATAACCCACCTTCACTGTTCTCAGTACCTAAATTCCTATCCTACATTGTCTCTTTGCGTATACTTACCCTATTCTCACCAGTTTCAACATCCTTGTCCTATCTACAAGCCGTAGTATTGTGTACCACCACCACCGCCATCTTCATGTGCCCTGGTCCCCTCAACTCCTAGATGCCAACCTTGCAATGTTACTCTTATTACACCTTCTCTATTTGCTCCATCAGCCACATTCATTTCCTGTCTACCCTCCGCAATATTTTGCGCATTAGCCACCTTTATCGTTGAATGACCGTGCACTATAATCTCCTGTACTTCATTATCTACACTGTCTTGTGCGCTCATAGGAAGCTCTCAGGATCCCGCCACCTGAAGGCCCAGAACACAATCATCAGTAATATCTCATCCTTTATGTGGCATCTCCTTCCTCTTACCCATGCTCCAATATACTGAGAAACCTAGGAAAAATTTTTGCCCTAAAAATGAATCCTAATTATTTCAGACTGTCAGGTGTGATCAGCAAACACAATCCAAACTCACTAAATAGAAAAGAATTAATTGAGAAAAAGAGCGTAGTCAAGTCGTGTAGTGTCCGATACCTAGGGAAAAATCACTTAAGTTGAGAGAACTCACATACGTACTACTGATAGCTCTTCTCACACTTATTCTTCTTTCTATCCTATGTTATGTTGTTCTGTTGCTCAGTGAAGTCTAAGATACAGCTTCTTCGATCTCTTCAGACAAGAGATAGAAGAAGTTATTGTTGTTTTCCTCTGACCAAAGTTCCAAACTTTATCAAAGACTACTAAAACAAGATGTAAAATTCGATGGTTAATGTGCCATGCATGAAAGCCCAGAAATGCATATACGTTTGTTATTACCTGACTGGCGATGACACTCCCCTATTGCAGCCCGCGCGATGGTGCTCTTCCTTTACTAGAATCGACTACTGACGCCCAACTCAATGAATGTACAGTCTTGCTTATTAGCATAGTAGGAGGGTATAATTGGTATTATGAAAAATTATTGAGGGTATAATTGATATTATGAAAAATTATTGAGGGTATAATTGGTATTATGAAAAATTGTTGAGAGTATATTAAGTATTACATATTTATCATTTTACATTTCATCCTAAGTCTCCCAAATCAAAGGTAACTCATTTTTTCTGTTTAGGATAGAATGAGTTGTAATATAAAACCCTCATCTTCTATCCCGTCCCATTTTATTTTATTATAAACTCTCATTCTAAATGATGGAATAATATTATATTATATTCCATTCTATTTAAAATATTGAAGGGGGTTAATTATTTTGCAAACTTTTCGCAAACTTATTTGGCACCAATAAAATAAAGACAAGCAAACCGAAATAATAAAAACACCAGAAGCGGGGCCTTCACCCAGCTTAATAACTTTCACTGAAGTACAATAGATTTACCCAGGACTTTACTGAGTCGACACCACTCAACCTTTGACACGATCACTCAACCTCACTTCCCGTGAAAGAATTTTACACCCAATAGCATGACTAACTCGTGTTAACCACAACAGAAGATTTTCTCAATCAACCCAATAGTACGACCGCCTCGTACTAACCTCAATAGAGAATTTTCTCAACAATATTTGATAATAAAGATAAGAAATAAACAACTCAAATGATCAATCAACTAAGAACAAAATAATAATACACTTGAGAAAAAGAAGACAACTTCCTGAAAGGTGAAGCTCCACTGAAATAGATCTGAAAGTCGTCGCAACAACAATAGGCTGACTCACATAAACACCAACACTTAGCCACACACCGACTGCACCGTAATTACTCTTCACTGCGCCATCGTAGCTTATTTCACTTTAGCTTCACAGTCGCCAAACGTTAATCAGCTATATTCCAAAATACGGCCACAGCTATGATTTTTCAACACCAAAGATTTACTTCAATTAACACAATGAGACAAATGTCCGCAACATCAACACATTTTCACCAAAAAACTACACCGTAGCTTTCACAAGAAACACATTATTCGGCATTGTTCCAAGATGCACCCACACATGCAGCCCATATCTCCTTGAATAACTACACCACTTCCACGGTGTTGATTCTAAAATTAATTTTCTTTAATGAAAATTAATGCCCATCATCACTATGCCACACTCACACGTGAACTCCAATGCTGCACACTCACCTCACAAATTTTATTCACCTATCTTCCCGTTACAGACATATTATTCACTGTTTCGATTAAAACCACTTAACCTTCACCAAAACTATCTCACACATGTAGACCTGTCATCAGTTGCCGCATACTCCTCACTAGGTTTAATCCACTTTTGTGTTTCAACAGAATTCAATAACAACTAGCAGATATCAACGTATTTTGATAGACTTCAAGTATTCCACCGTAGATAGGAGATCTAGACAGCATCATATTTAAACTAGACTTCTACAATGATTAGGATATGTGTACAACACCCACTGTAGAGATTCCACCAAAGATCACGTAAGCTTCCTATTATATAAATATAATTAATGCCCACTACTCTCTTCATTAAGCCAACACTGAATCCATTCCTACTACACCACTTCAGCTATAATTCTATCCAATTATCAACTTATCCAGCAGTAAAACAATTCCAATGTCAACATGATAGTAAACTCTAGTCCAAGATAGGATTCTTTTTCAACTAAAAGATTATTCATATAGCTTTTGAATCCAAGTCATTATCCAATTAATATCTTATATGTCCAATTAATAAATAATGCCAAAACACATATCCTAACAATCTCCCCCTTTTTGGCATTGTTTGTCACAAATATGAAACTTCACATAAATAATCATAATTGGACATATAAAGATGAAATTCACAATGCTCCCCCTTAATCAAACATCAAGTTCCAAAGAACATCAAAATTATTCAATCATCCAAATTTCTCCCCCTTGGGACAAAAAGATTCCAAAAAGCACGACGAATAGTCACGCATATACCTTAAAATCTCCCCCTGAACGGAACATTCACCATAAACAATTTGATGTCTCCCCCTTGAGGCAAATTAGTATCAAAACGCATAATCATACCAGCGGAAGAATTATAAGCACGCCAAGAAGACAAATTACCAGCATTCAAAACACTGAGAGATATGCCTGAAAGATAGAGAGATACCCGAGAGATAGAGAGATACCCGAGAGAGATGCATACCGATGAGAGAGCTGAAGAGTCTTCATTAGAGCCAAATAGAAGTCACTAAGTAGACTACTAAAAGATGAGACGTCAATGGCAACATAAAGCTAAAAAACAAAAAAAAATCTTTTTTTGTCCTTGTAAAGCACACTGTCATTGTGCTCCTCGAAGAATCTCAAACCTGGACTTACTCTTTGGCTCGAATGAAGAAGTGTCACACAAATAGCCTGCAAGTTCTCTGTAATTAATGATTTTTCTTTCTCTTGTTTTTCTTCTTTCAATCACATCTCCAATAACATTTTCTACTGGATGATTTCTTCGGATTTGAGATAAAGAATCTCTTTTCAAATCAGCTGCCATTGTTTTGGTTGGTTCATCATCCGAAGTATTTAAAAGATCTTCAGTTTTTGTGGTTACTTCCTCAGCAGTAACTAACTGCAAATCTGGGCATTTTCTTATTTTTCCTTCACTACTTTTATGTGCTTGTACTTGATCCTTTCTAATCTAAGCTTGCTTCGATACCATGGGATGCTGCTAGAAATTTAATGAAGAGTGTCTAGATTTTCAGTTTTGACCCCTTTGAAACATCAGTTGTAGTTTTGACCCCTTTGAAACATCAGTTGTAGTAACTGATAACATCTTGGCCTTATATGTCCAATGACTCCACAAAAATGACAAGGGGGTATAAATCTTCGATTCTTTCTCGATGTCACTTCTTCTCGGACAGATTTGGAAATGTCATCTTTCTTCGTATTCACTTTAGAGCACTCACCCTTATAACCAATGCCTTGAAGATCCCCTTTAACTTTACCAATTTCTAACAACTTATCTAGCTTTTCGGTACCTCCATTTAACATTCTCAATCCCTTTTCGATACTTACTAATTTCATTCTAGCTTCACCAAGCTCATCCGAAGTCAATGCCAGCTTCTTTTCTAATTTTTGTATGGTATTTTTCAGACAAAGATTCTCTTCTTTCAAACTCTTATTCTTTTTTTACATTTTCATCAATTTCTCATACAAAGCCTTGTAATTCTCATAGATATCCCCAACTTTATCATCAAAGCCACTTCTGTCACTGTCATAGTCTGATGTTGAATCCTGAGCTGAACTATTTTTGAAATTTTCAAACTTTCTCCTTGTTCTGCTGTCAATTACTTTCTTCTTAATTGCTGCTAAACAAGTAACTGGACTTTTGTTGTCTACTACAACCAGTGTAGCATTATTCGCTAATTCTTCTTCATTGCCAAAATCACTTTCAGAATCACTTTCCTCTTTGTTTCTTCAATGTGTTAGCAAACTTGAATTGAATGTGACCAAACCCCTGACATTCATGACACTGAATCCTTCTTGCCTTCCGTTCGCCTTTTTGTGCCTTGACTTGTTGTCTTGGGTTGTTACTAGATGAACTTCCACCGTATTGTCTAGAGTCTGGTCTGTCTTTCTTCATTCTTTTCATCCATTTACCGAAATTTCGAGTGAGCAAAATCATGTCTTCATTCTCATCTGACTCATCTTTTGCATTGTTCACATTCTTTCCGGCTTCCACCTGCAGTGCCAATCCTTTGCTTCTTTCTTGCTTACCCCTTAAGAGATCCATCTCAAATTTTGTGAGAATGCCGATAACTTTTTCTAAAGACAAATTGTCAATGTCATGAGCCTCCTTTATTGCTGCAATTTTTGGAATAAATCTCGGTGGTAGTGATCTCAGCATTTTCTTGACCAATTTCACATTAGAGTACTTCTTTCCCAATTGATGAGCTTGATTTGCAATATCTCTCAATTTTTCGTGAAAGTCTCCGATAGTCTCATGCTCATCCATCTTC
>JANZXV010000008.1:30587304-30599038 GCA_027576455.1 Erythroxylum roigii
AAGCCTGCTTTTGCTCAGCATTTAACCCCCAGAAAAGACTCCTAGCATGAGGATTCCTCGAGAATATCATTATTGTCCTCACAACGTCTTCAGTGGAGAAACCTAACCGCCCCAGCTCCTCACCAAGCTGGGGAATTCGCTGTCCCCCCTCCATTACATCCGCTATGATCTGGGCATTCCTAACACTGAATTCCGCTGCCCGGGCAAGTGTGGCAGCAAGACTTTCTAGCAGTTCACTGTCCCTAGTCTTCCTTTTCCCTTTACCTTGTTGGTTCGCGTCTGTGTTGGAAGAAAAGGCGACATCACATTGTACATGGACGGTTGCAGTTGCCGCGTGCGTGTCTGCTGTTCCTGGTTCTGTCAATGGGGACGCAGGAGCTGGTGAGGGTTGTGGTACAGTAGAGTTTAATGCGTTTATGATAACCAGCAAACAATGTTGTTGTTTCTATCAAAGCAGAGAAGAGGACGACAGCTTTTAATCTCAAATCCCATCTACGGAAACATTAACTCCATACACAAACCTCATCTACAGAAACCCATAACCCCCGACAAAGAACAAACACGATGGGATGAAAAGCTTCTTACCCACAAGAGAGGCTCGACTGTCGAACTCTGGGGTCGTTTGAACGGAGAGTAACGTTTCTGCAAACGAGGGAGAAGGAAGAACAGGAGGTGCAACAGAGATGAGGAGGTGCGACAGATGAGAAAGAGTTGGAAGAAGCCGAAGGAAGAAGACGATGTGCGACCTTAGACGTGATTAGGTTTTGGACAAAACATGGTCATTTTAGTATTTTCCCAATCTTGAGGTCTCTGTACCGTACTTTTGGAATGGACAGAATTTTCTGTCCCTGTCCACTGCAGACGGGACAAAAATTCATGAAGACACTAACCAAACAACGTTTTGGACAGTACTTTTCTGTCTTTATCCACTGTCCTCACCCTTGAGGACAGTAACCAAACATTGCGTAATAGTGTTGTTGATAATGCTCATCTTTTATGCAAAATAGTAATCACAATGACTTGTTGAATAGATCAATTGAATAGGACCGAAAGAGACACAAAGACAAAACCTAGTGCTTTTTTGTGTTATAAGGTTGCAGTTGTACCAATCGGGCAAGTTCGAATTGATTGGTGACGACTCATAAGGGATATGATATCCTTTTTTCTAACTCCCAACCTGAACCGCCCAAAGGGTTCCTCCAGCCGAAATCTAATCCCAAACCTGTCTGACTGCTTTTGCAAAAATTAAGACCGCATAATCAACTCACTGACCGACTATCTTGATTCCTTCAAAGCAATTTTTGGAGTTTTCCCTTATCCGAACGGGTGTTAAGTCAAGACAAAATACTAACATAACACAAACCAGATCACCTATTTCATTATTTTGTATTTATTTTATTTTATAAAATTCATTTATTTAATAAATGAGACCGATAAAAATTGAACAAATAATATGATCATTTGCTATTTATTTTCTTTTTCTTTTTTAGTGAAAGGAAAAGTCTGAAACATATTACAAAATGAGTCTAGGGAAACAGATCCCCAACATATCCTCTAAAAGGAGAGAATGGCACCCAAGGGGTGTAGATTCAAGGTAAGTGATCCCTATATCAAACTGAGTGGCATAGTTTGCTAGCCAATCGGCGCATCTGTTGCTCTCTCGGTATATGTGGCGATTTACAACAGTCCAATTTCAGGTAAGCAACTTATGGATTCCTTGAATGATGGGATTGAGGGCCTTGGATCGATTGGCTGCTGAAGAAAGCATATGAATTATGGTTGTGGAGTCCACTTCTTGCTCGATCCGGTAATAGCCCAGATTCCACACAAGTGTGAGCCCAGTAAAAATCTCCCAGAGTTCCGCGGGCATCGGTGAACACCAACCAAGATTTTGGGTGAACCCTCCAAGCCATTTGCCTGCATAGTCCCGTAAAAGGCCACCTGTTGTGGCAGTGGATGAGGTGCGTTTGCTGGTTCCATCGGTGTTGAGTTTCAACCATCCCATTGAAGGTTTGCCCCAGCCGATACATTGCTGGTGTTGAGGGCAAGGGCCGGTATCAGTTCGGATTCGCCATTCATCTACCTTTTGTATCAAACCTGCATAAGACAAAATGAAATATTCGGGTGAGGAAGGCCAAGTAAAATGTGCATCAAATAAAGCCATATTTTGCCATATCCATATGAACCAACAAGTAGTTCCAAACAGGATTGGCCAGTAGTGCCCTTGGACGCGGCGATGTTGCTGGAGATTTTTAAGGATCCACTCTTGCTTCGGCATAGTGAAGAAATCGTGGGGAAGAACGTGTGAGGGGAAAGTGGTCCACACTTGGCAGGCTTTGATACAATTCCGCATGACACGAATTGAGGATTCATCTAATCGACAATGATAGCACGAGCCATCTATGGTGATATGCCAGCGGACTCGATGTTGACTAATGAAGATTCGATCATGAGCAAGGAGACAGAGAAAGGAACGGATGCGTTGGGGGCCCTGCCAGTGTCAAATTTCCTTCCAAACCACTTTAGGCGATTCGTCTTTGTTGTCCATGAACAGGGAGTATGCAGAGGTGACTGTGAATGCTCCAGTGTCGGAATAGCCCCAGATTAGCTTATCGGGTCCCAAGTATGGCTTTGGGGAAAACATACCAGCTATAGCCCTGTAGATTGAGGTCGGAAGATATGATTGAATATCGTCCCACTGCCAATTACCGTCTTCATCCACCAATTGTTAGACACTGAGGGTGAGAACGAAATAAGGGATTGGGGATGTAGCATGGTATAGCAGGGGGCCTACACCCGCCATCCATGGATCGATCCAGAAGCGAATCCTAGTCCCATTGCCTACCATCCATTGCATGCCCTGGAGAACGAGGTGCTAAGTCGCCTTTACACTTTTCCAGATCATCGACCCACCTTTGGCTTCTAGCTTGGTGGGGACATTGTTGGCATCAAAGTTGTATTTAGCGGAGAGGATTTTAACCCATAAAACATGAGGCTTGGTTATCAGCGTCCATCCTAATTTCGCTAAGAAAGCGTCATTAGTAGCGCAGATTTTTCGAATGCCAAGTCCCCCCAGGTTTTTCGGTTTACAAACTTCCTCCCAGTTGACGAGGTGGACTTTGTTTTTGTCATTGGACGCCCCCCACAAAAATTGGCGTATCAATTTCTCCAGCTCATCACAGAGGCTGCGAGGAAGCCTGACCGTCTCCATAGTATAACTGGGAAGAGCTTTTATAACAAATTGGGTAAATGTGACGCGACCCGCCAGAGCCAATAGGTTGGCTGACCATCCAGAGAGGCAGTGGTGAACCTTGTCTAGGATGTATTGATATGTTCGTTTGCTGGCTCACTCATGCAGTAAGGGGACCCTAAGATAACGTCCCAGGTCAGTAGTTTGTTGGAAGTTCAGAGCTCTGCTTAATGTCGTTGTGGATGAGTGCGGGACATTTTTAGAGTAGTAGCACCTAGATTTATCTTGGTTGACTAGTTGACCGGAAGCATCACAGAACCATTTAAGGGTTTCCTGAATGACTACCACTTGGTCCATCAAAGCTTCGGTAAAGAGGATGAGGTCATCCGCAAAAAATAGATTGAAAAACTGAGAGAAGAAGAGTTCGATTGTTGAACTCGTTGTGTATTTCACACATATATTTTGTTTACAAGAAGTCTACATTTATACAGATTAAACCAACATATACTCCCTAATTTTCTCCCTGATTTGGTGGAGAATATATTTCTAATTAATAGAGAAAATATCACAACATTTAAATTAGTCAAAAACTGATTTTCTCTAAACTTTCCTTACACTCCCTCTCAAGCTAGTGAGTGTATATCGCAAATACCAAGCTTGGATACCGCTTGTTGAAAGTTTTCCTTGGACACACCCTTTGTAAGCACATATGCAAGTTGTTTTCCTGTATGAACATAAACCAATTTGATCATACCTGCATCCAATTTTTCTCTTATAAAATGCCGGTCGATTTCAATGTGTTTGGTTCGGTCATGCTGTACAGGGTTCTTCGCGATTTCCATAGATGAGTTGCTATCACAGAAAACTTTCATTGGATCATCCGAATTTAACTTCAATTCTTCAAGCAATCTTTGAACCCAAATCAATTCACATATTCCATGCACTAAGCTTCGATATTCTGTTTCAGCGCTGGATCTTGCCACCACAGTCTGTTTCTTGCTCCTCCAAGAAATTAGATTTCCCCAAACAAATGTAAGAAAACCTGATGTTGATCTTCTATCCACCATTGAGCCTGCCCAGTCTGCATCGGTAAAGCTTTGTACATCGGAGTTGCCATGTTTTTTAAACAACAATCCTTTGCCAGGAGCTTTCTTGAGATATCTAAGAATGCGTTCCACCAATTTCATGTGTGAATGTCGTGGATCCTGCATAAATTGACTAGCAGTACTCACAGCAAATGAAATATCCGGTCTGGTGTGAGCCAAATAAATCAATTTACCAACTAGTCTCTGATATCTCGACTTATCCATCTACTCTTCATCTAGACATAATCCAAGTTTGCAATTTTGCTCGATTGGAGTGTCTATGGGTTTCGCATCTGCCATTCCAGTCTCGGTTAACAAGTCAAGAACATATTTCCTTTGTGACAATGAAATTCCAGCATCTGACCGAGCCACTTCAATGCCTAAGAAATATTTTAACTCACCAAGATTCTTCATTTCAAACTCGCTGTTGAGATACTCTTGCAACTGCGTCATTTCTTCAACATCATTTCCTGTGACAATCATGTCATCCATATAAATCAATAATATTGTGAGTTTCTCACCATTCATTTTGAAGAACAACGTATGATCACAGTCACTTTGATCATAATTGAAATTCCTCATAGCTTGCGAGAAACGCCCAAACCAAGCCCGTGGAGACTGTTTCAGTCCGTACAAGGCCTTATCCGTGGAGACTGTTATACCTTCATACTCGGCAATTCCTGGGGGTGGTTCCATGTACACTTCCTCCACTAAATCACCATGTAGGAATGCGTTTTTCACGTCATATTGGTACAAAGGCCAATCTTTAGTTGCTGCCAAGGACATTAGAATTCGCACAGTGTTGAGCTTAGCCACTGGTGCAAAAGTTTCATCGTAATCCACTCCATATGTCTGAGTGAATCCTCTAGCAACTAATCTTGCTTTTCGCCTTTCTAAAGAACCATCAGAGTTGAACTTGATTGTGAACACCCACTTGCAACCTACTGCTCTTTTTCCTTTTGGTAAATCTTCCAGATGCCAAGTTTTATTCTTCTTCAAAGCTTCCAGTTCTACCTCCATCGCCCTCTTCCACTCTGGATCCCTTAAAGCCTCCTGCACATCTCTAGGAATAGTGATAGAAGATAGATTTGACACGTAAGAGGCATAATTCTTGGACAACCTATGATCAGATATGTACTTGTTCAAGGCATATTTTGCTTTTGATTTCAAATCCGGCTCATATCTAACTGGAGGTTTTCCTCTGTTAATTCGAGGAGGTAATCGATAGGTAGAAGTGGTAGGTATGGTTTCTGGTTCAATGATATTCAGAACAAGTTCAAGCTGTTCAGATATTGGTTCAATAGGTGGTTCATCCACATCAGCAAGAGAAAAATCATGAAAAGTCTCAGAAATATTTGCAGAAAAATTCTCAGGAATAGAGGATACTTGTGGAACTTGAGACACTCCTAGGATTGACTGCGACATGGTAGGAGATGCAGGTATACATTGAGAATTTTCAAATTCTTCTCGTGCAAGAGAGACAGCAATGTTGGAATTATTAAATTCCTGGGGTGCACCAGGTGCATCGACTGGTGCATCTGTATTACTATCAGTCATGTTATCCTGGGTTGAACCTGTTTCATCTACTGGTTCATCCATATTATTACTAATAGTAACCTTATCCGTACCAGAATCATGTGAGCTCAATTTCCTAACAATTTCAAAATCCGGTATCCCTTGATAATTGCTAGAATTGTGAACTTCACCCATACTCTCCCTCTGAAGTGCATAATTCGGTTTACCATAAAACAGTGTTTGTTCATGAAAAACAAATCCATTGTTACATAAAATTTCTGTGATGCTGGATGATATGCACGATATCCCTTTTGATTTATTCCATAACCAACAAAAACACATTTCAATGCTTGTGCTTCTAGTTTATGTCTCTGGTGTTTATACTCCCTGATTTGGTGGAGAATATATTTCTAATTAATAGAGAAAATATCACAACATTTAAATTAATCAAAAACTGATTTTCTCTAAACTTTCCTTACACAGATGAGTAAGAGGGGGTCCTGATCGACTTAGCTTGATTGGCTTCCATCTTCCTTGTGTCACTACTTGGTTGATGGAATGTCCTAGGAGCTTCATACATAGGACAAAGAGGTAAGGCGAAAGAGGATCTCCTTGTCGTATCCCTCTGAAGGGTCGGAAGACGTCGCTGAGTTCTCCATTCCAGGTCACTTGCATAGAGACCGTGGAGATGCATTTCATGATGAGTTTAATCAACGACACTGGAATGCTGATATCCAGAAGGGTATCTTGAATGAAGGCCCAGGATAGCCTATCATAGGCTTTCTCAAGATCCACTTTCAGTGCCATTATCCCGTTTGGGCTCGATTTGCGTTTCATGGTATAAATAACTTCTTGAGTGATGATGATGTTATATGTGATCAATCGCCCAGGGACGAAATTGCCTTGGGTTGGAGCTACCAGTTCGTCGAGGTAAGGTTTAAGCCTATTCACGATGATCTTGGTGATAGCTTTATAGAGTACAAAGCAGAGTGCAATAGGCCTAAATTGCTTAATCGACGTAGGGGATGGGAGCTTAGGGATAAGAACCAAGATGGTCCGGTTGAGCTCAGATTCCTAGTCTTCAAGCCAAAAAATACGCTGGACGAAGCGGGTCAAAGAGGGGCCGATTGTCTCCCATTGGGATTGGTAGAAAAGAGCGGTGAAGCCATCCGCGATCTTGACTTCATCATGACTGGGGGGGTCGGTCCAGATCCGCTTAAGCGTGCTGCGGGAGGGGAGGGAAATGTCCATGTAGATGTGGGGATGTGGGAGGTTGGCTGTCATCCTTATATAATTCCTCCAGGAAATTGTGCGCTAATCTTCTGAGGCTCGCAAGATCTGAAATTAGATTGCCATTGGCATCTTTCAATGCATGAATCCTTGCTTGGCTTTGTTTGTTTCGAGTGAGAGCATGGTAGTATTTGGTATTCCTATCTCCCTGACCTAGCCATTGGCTTCTGGATTGCAAGTGCTAATAAAGTTCTTCTTGATAAAGGACCTGCTCCAATTCCGTCCTTAGGTACTCCTCGATATCCCAAAGAGAGGTTGATTCTGTATCATCAAGATGTAGTTGGATACCATCGAAGCGTGCCATGAGCCTCCTCTTTCTATGGAAAATGTTGCAAAACATGGTATAGTTCCAACTCTGTAGGTATTATGAAAAATTCCAGATCAAACCACTAAAGTCAGAACTGTTAGGCTTCCAATGTTCCTCGACAAATTGGCCAAAGCCAAGATGGGTTAGCCAGGCAGACTAAAACCTAAAAGGCCTGTTAGTTGGAGGAGATGTACTGCTATTGGTAAACGTGATGAGGAGAGGTCAATGATCTGATTTCAAAAAAGGCAGACGGGCCACTGATGTGTATTGAGCAGCTGAGTGCCAGTTATTGCAGCAGAAAGCCTGATCCAATCTAGCGAGCATATTGCCTTTTTCTCCAGGTAAATCTTGGCCCTGAGAATCCAAGATCAAGAAGATTGCAACTATGTACACAATCTTGAAACTACGGTAGGTTGGAGTCGAGATCCTCCTTGTTTATCAATAGCCTCCATTTGGCATTGAAATCTCCGCCTAGCAGCCATGGTTTAGAGGTGATCTGAGCAATTTGTCGCAAATACTTCCAGAGATAATGCTGTAGAGAGTACGTCGGGCTGGCATAGATGGCAGTGAAAACAAAAGAGATATGATCCCAGTTTATACTGGCATGAACAAACTGACGGTGCGCAAGTAGAATTCGAACTGTGATGTGAGGTTTCCAAAGAAGCCATATTCTGCCAGAATATCCTTCAGCTTCCATCCTATACGAATGAGCAAATCCCAAACTCCTAATGACTTTCAAGGCTCGGACCCCACTTATACGAGGCTCTACTAAAACGAGCAAACTTGGTTTGTGGATACGAAGATAATTCTTGATGAATGGCTTGAAGGTCCTCCCTCCAGCCCCTTGACAATTCCATATTAAGATCGACATAAAACGGGGATTGAATGGAAGGTTTAGTCTGCGGAAGGGTTAACTACCAAGGCAGTCGATGCTCGAGGCTGTGTTGTCAAGAGATCCTGTGGGGTCTCTGCCATTTGGGTATCAGATATGGTAGTAAGATCCTGATCTTTTGTTAGGTCGAGATCTGGATCAAGTGGTCTTGGTGGGGGAATTGTATGACCACTACTGGTAGAGGTCGAGACTGCATAAAGGTCAGTGTCATTTGGGTCTTCTTCCATAGCCTTGCATCCCAATTCCTCCTGTGAGGGAAGAGTAATGGACTGGTCTTAGAGTATCACGTCGGCATGGGATGGGATCGAGAGGGCCACGTGGTTTGGTATTAGGCCGGTGTCCTCATGCGGGGTGGGCTTAGAAGTGGCTAAGGGGTTAAGCAGGCTGGTTTGTCCAGTGGGCTAGCAGGGGAAGGGGGCTGGAGGGGTCTTGGGCTGTGGGGATTGGGACGGGCCCATGGCCCTGCGTTGAATAGGTCTGGGCATTGTCGTTTTGGAACTTGAAGGAAACGACACCGTTTTGGCGTTAGCCGTCAGGCGTCTCGACCTTCCTTCGCTATTTGTGGTATGGTTTAGGGATTGCTCACGAATGTTATGTTGTGACGTCGCGTCAATGGTTGGGGGTTGGGGACGTGCAGTGACCGTTGGAGACGAGGAAGAGACCAACGGCTCTAATTCTGACAAGGCTGCATATCTCGAGCCTTGCAATCCGCTGGTGGAGGAGCGGGTGTAACGTTCGGGTCTGTGAGCCGTTGATGTGGGTGGCGTCGGGCGGGGTCTCCGCTGGACTTGCATCCATGCCCCAAATTCTTCCCGAGTTTTGTTTCTTCTCGATGATTCCCCAACTTCACCGCGATTGATTGGAGGTGTTTCCGATGTCTGGACGCCGGTGGAGGGTGCAGCATTGGAGTTCTCCATCGGTCGTGTTGGGCAAGCTGAAGTTCCATAGCCGACCATTCCACAACAAAGGCATATTTAAGGGAGGCCCTCATAGGCCACTTTGATGACTTCTCCGTCCAGCTCAACAACTGATCGAAGGGGTGAGCTAAGATCGACGTCCATTGCCACCCGTGCGAATTTACCCCAGTAAGTTTGTTGCGTGTTGCTGTCTATTTTCATTGTTCGTCCGACCAAGTTGCCAAGCGCGGTGAGGATCGAGGGGTGGTATCTAGTTACAAATAATTATGGGAATCTCACCCAGGCAACCACATAGGTGATTTGTACGGTGGAGGGACGAAATGCCAGGTACCATGGTTGTACCGACAGTGTGTAGCCCGAGATGATTCACGGTACCTGTGTAAGCGTTTTGATGTAATCTTCCTCTTCCATGAAGTTGACAAGGTAGAAATCATTGTCGAGGTCAACTATTTTCATGGGTCCTGTGGATTTCCACATCGCAATTAGCTTGGTTTTGAGCATTGTAAAACTTATTCGTCGCCTTAATAGTTTGATCACTGCTGCATTAGCCCAAGCCTTTTCTAATTTCCTTTTGAAGGTGTTGGAAAGTTCGATTCCCATGCGATAGGCACCTTGGATGATTGAGATATCACTATCGGCTGTTTCATTGGGATCCTCTTCTGGCCCGTTTATTTCCGTTGTGCCCATGCTAGAATCAATTTGCCCAGTGACCACCGCATTGTAGCCAGGGAGATTTTGCGGTATATCCGGTACTGAAGGAGGAGGATCTTCGTCCTATTCCCGTGTGCGCACTTTTTTCGCCGCATGGCCGTCGTATCCAGCTGAAGTAAGAGACATATCTTTGAAGATAATTTGAGAGAAAACTTTCGTAACAATTATTTGCGTTGAAACTTTATTTCTATGACGTATTACTTATGTCATGAAAACTACGTCATCAACAAAAGAGACGCCGCGCTCATAATTCTGATAAGGTTAGGCCATTACTTTTACTAAAGAGAGCCCACTTATTTATTTAAATATGCATATTTATATATGTCTGCATATTAACACACCACCAACGCTTTACTCTTCACACACACACTAGCTAGTAATAGCAAAGGCTCAAGTCTCTTGTTCTTCGGCGGCGGCGATACAATTTAGATCGGAAAGAAATGGATCAAGAGATTCAAGACAGAGGAAGCTCCCGCAACGGCTCAGGAAATCGGAAAGAAATGGATCAAGACAGAGGACGCCCACGCCCCTGCAACGGCTCAGGCACTTACGCCAACCTTCCTAAACCTCGTGGGCCGACGAAGAATGGCATATTGGGCCAAATTTTTCGTGGTTCTTGAGGTTCTTCTTCAACCAGGAATAACTAAGTCATCATCGTTAGTAACATCCCTACTTAATTACACCCTCAAGAGAAGAGGCAGCTTAGCTTGAAGGTGGTCTTGTCTTTCATTTTTGTAATCTTTTTTATCTTTTTGGGTTTTAGATTAAGGTGAGGTGGTTCTTTTGAAAACAGTCTTTAAGAGTAAGGCTGCAGATATCGATAGATCTGAGAGTTTTACTGGGTTGTGCGGTTGTTGTTGTGTAAGATTAAAGTGGTTTTTGTTTGGAGCTCCTAAAAGGGCATGTTTGATCTTGTAAATTATATATATGTGAATCTAATCTATATGAAGCTAGCTTAATTTCCTACAACTCGTTGATACAATTGAGAAATCATAAAAGACTGAACGTCTGTCTTCAAGATGAAATTAACATTAAAAAAAAAGCAAACAAAAAAAAAACTGTCTCCATCAAAATGCTCAAAATTTTAATTTTCCTCGAGTTTGATTCTCAGCCAGTTATTTTCTGTTTAGTTTTCTAACCTTCAAATAACTCTCGCATTATATCGTATTGCACCAAAAAGTTTTTCGTTTTTAATTTGTTTTCCTGATACCTTTAGTACAAAGGCATTAGGGCTGTGTTATTTGAAATTTGAAGAGTAAGAGCATCAAGAGAATAAACTGAAAATAAAGAGAAAAATTGAAATCAAAACGTAAAGTCGTTGAGGTTATGTTGATTTAGGTTATTTTTAAATAACGATGTTGTTTTAATTACGTGAATAAACGACGTTATTTCATTAATCTTCATTTGTTGTATTAATTTTAACTTACGTGTATTAATAGTTAAAGTTTTTGAAATATGTGGTAAGCCACGTCAGCAAACTTAACGAAAATGCTAACGTCAAGTTAGAATTAAAAAAAATTATGCATTTTATTGTTACTTTTTGAAGTTAATGTTAAAATTGAAAAAAATAAAAATTTAGATATTATATTGTTATTTTTTAAAGTTCGAGTTATAATTAAAAAATCAATGAAAGTGGTCGGGTCGGTCGTGATAGGTCTGGGCTCAGTCACAACGACCCGTGGGCCGATCGGTCCACTCATCAAAGACGCCAGAACCAAGCCCGTTCCACGATCTCCAAAGCCCATTGGCCGTAAACAACTTTCCATGCAGAGGTAGGAGTCTACGTAAAGACCTAACCCTAGCATCCATCCCGTATATAAGGTATGA
>JANZXV010000008.1:30603066-30613219 GCA_027576455.1 Erythroxylum roigii
GTAAAGAGAAAATTCTTCACTTCACAGACTCAGAAAATTTCATGACATGTATGTGCAGAAGGGAAAAGCGTAACAGAAAAAATATAAATTGCAAAGCACAAATCAGAACAGGGGATTTACCTTAAACGCAGATCTCCTTAAACAAGATTTTTTCCCAACAAGATCAACAGCTAAAACCTGCGATACAGAAAACGCCCAATGGAAATCCGCATCAGAAAACAGAAATGCACAATAACCTCAACCCATGATGCCAATCCGAATAAAAGCCAGAGATTAGGGAAAAGAAAGGCACAACAAGAATGTGTAGTATTACAAGATCGAGGGACTAACACACGATACTGGAGAAGAAGCTTCAAAAGGGAGGCTCGAAGAAGTAGAAGACGTTGAAGAAGGAAAGCGTTTCGGGAGGGTTAAAGTTGAGAAAATAAAAGTTGTCTTTGATTTTCTATTCGAAGAATAGGTAAAGATAGAAACATACGGGTTTTACGTATTCCGCACATTTTAATAATAGCCATTCCACTGATTCTCTATTCCGTGTTTCGTTACAAACCAAACGTAGGTTTATTATTATCTTAGGAATAGGGTGGGAATAGAATCCCTATTCCCTTGTACCAAACACGCTGTTATTAGTTTGATCTTGTATAAAAGGGAATGAAGTGGAACGCGGCAGTGACAATTGATTTGTGTTGGCTGGGCATAAGTTCAACTTCAACACAAACAAATCTTTGATTGAGATATTGAGACGATGGGCTTGTAATGCTGCGATGATTAAAAATATGACTTTACAAACGAGGCTAGGTGATACGGTTATAGAGTCTAGACCCCCATAGCCACAGAGGCATTGGAAAATGGCTATAAAGATCAGCCGTATGATTGATTTTGTGGAAGACTTCAACGAAGCAATTGAACGTAACGTCTCTCATCTTTCACAGAGAGCAGACCAAGTTGCATATTTTAACTCAATGCTTGTTAAGGAGGCCCGGTTCTGACATACTTGTTCCCCAAATGGAGCCCAATCCCCACCTCCTCTCAACCAACTCTTTTGCTTCGTTTTGTTCAACGTAATTAATCCGACTTTGGATCAATTTCATAAAGTTCTTACTAATTTGTGCAATCTCTTTGCCAAAAGTTTCAATACGTATGCATATATATAGTCTTAGGAATTTAAATGACTTTTTCAATTTATCAAGCATAAATTCCACAGAAATAAGAGGTGATTCATTGACATCATTCAAATGTTTCTAGAAATCTTTCTCCGCCTGTGTCTTCCGGTGTTGGATTTGCAAGATCTGCAGTCGATTTCTGGGTCCGACTGTCACGAGAAGCGCTGCCACGCTCGTCCATCATTGCCTTTTTGAACGAGAAACAAAACTCTTGTTGGTACAATTTTTTCACTTCTCTTATAACATTATATTTTCCAACAACAGGACTATTCACTTCTAACTACTGTTCCGATGTTCCCCTTCTAACCTTATTCCTTTGTTCATTCCCTCTTTTCTTTGCCTTTTAATTAACTCATGTATATTCTTTCTCAATCAAAATTGCAGCTTTCTATCAGGCGCACCTTCTTCTCATTTTCCTATACCACATCGATCTATCTATAGTTTCAAAAGACAGATATGATACTGCCTTTTGTATTTGATGCAAAGTGAAATGTCGCAAGTAAATAGGACTCGGCTTCTCTCTCTTTTTTTTTGTTTTTGTATTTTTTTGGCTTGTGCGTGGTTGATACATAATGCATCATTTGTTTCATTCTAGTGCTAATAGAAAGTCTTCTCGTTATGTTTTTGGTACAAACTTACGTATGAGGAAAATCATCTGTACGTGACAGAATTTGATGATCGCTTACAAATCCCTGTTTTCTCAAACTATCTTGTATATCTATTCAATGCAGAAAAGGTCAAGCATGGTAAGGAAGCTATCTTCAGACCTTTTTTTCTCTTACCCTGAACACTTTTCTTCGCACGTTTTTACTGCAAAATGTTAACATAAATCAACTAATCGAGATTGGCAGTAGAGGAATCTCAGAAGCCACTCCCTACGTACATATCATTAGGTGGTTTTAGTTGCAATTTATATTTAGAATATTGACATTGATTTGGCCAAGGATTCACAAACATCTGTTATTGTTATGCGCAGTTCACGTATTCTATTTCTTTTCAGGTTGGTAACCCAATCCCATAGAAACAAATCATGAATAGGTGTGTTGCTGCAATTTTCGTTTTTAGCATGGTGAGAGAGAGCTTCCTTCAGCCCACTCATGGAGGGAATATCAAAAGAGGTGTTGGATTAGCTGCCGACTCATTCAATCAAGCACTAGTAGCTAGAGAAGGGGTGAACAATGGGGATCTTGCTACTGTGCTTGTGTGAATGATGCGGGAGAAAATTCTGCATCCTTCTTTTTTCTGTGCTTGGACTGAAGGGAGCTCCTTCTCTTTTGCTGTCTGCGACCTGTGCCCGCAGGAAACTGGAGATCTTCGTTGTATTGCAGACTAAGGAGGCATAGATGATCTGCTTCATGCACTCATATTCCATCAATGCGAATTCTATGGAAGCTGGAAGCTAATCTGGAAGCTGGAATTCTATGGAAAATTGTGGTTCCCATCTCATCTTTCTTTTTTAGAACTTTTTCTCCGCAGAGAATCATTCCAGGCTCAACTTAACTGTTTTTTTTCTTGGAAATATACACACGTACGTTAATTTATGGTTTGCTGCCTTACTTTGGGACTTGGACAGAGGCAAGTAGGGAGACTGGAAGAGTCGAGAGGCGTTGGGAACTGAGCCGTTTTGCCAAATATGGGCCGAGCCTAACACATCTTCCACTTTCTTCTTTTAATTTTACATTTCCGCTTCTTTGTATTTTCCGTATGGAAAGATTTGTAATATGACACGTTCTTATTGTCAATCTTTTTCTTACTACAATATTAATTCAAGTAAACGAAAAAACAGGCAGCCCCTTCTGTTTGATTAATTTTCTCTTATAATTTAATATTAAAAAAAGATTAAATAGAGTGGTATGGTAGTACTATTTTTTTTTTTGTTACAATTAAGAGAAACTAAAATTACCTCATAAAAGAAATACCACAGGCATCAACCCATACAATCAAGGAGAGGGCGTGAAGATCATCCCAAACCTGAAAATTATAAGCAATGTCATGACCTAATTTAGCCAAACAATCGGTTACAAAATTACCTTCACGAAGCACATGCCTAATAGAGCAACTCCAATTCCTGGCAAGTAAAACTTGAATATTCACAACCAAAACAGACAGGGGATGTGAATAAATAACACCACAAGTCACCATCCACACCGCCTCCATGCTATCAGATTCTACAATGACTTGCCGAAAATCATGATTCCGCGCAAAAATCAAACCATCTCGAATGGACCATAATTCTCCCACCAAGATAGTTGAAACACCAATTCGAAACGAGTATTCCCCGAGCCAACCACCAAATGAATCACGCAATAATCCTCTACCACTAGTCAGCCCAAGATGAACAATAGAACTGCCGTCACAATTCAACTTCACCCAACCAGATGGCGGCGCAGTCCAACCAATCCATCGCCGTACACCATGAAGCTTCGGTGTTAAAACAGAAGTCAGGGATACATCCATTGCAACTTTAAAGACACAACCATTCAACATTGGTAAGGAAAGAAACTCCTTTTGAAAGATTAATAGATGCCGAGCCTTCCACAACCACCAAATACCTGCCAGAAACTAATGTGCCCAGGCAAACCCAAAAGGACCCACAATATGGGCATGCAGATTCAAAGCTAGCCAATCAACCAAGTTGTCCGTAGTAAAAAAAAATAACAGGAACATCCTACTGCTGCCACCATGCAACCGCACGACTACAACCACAAATATATGCATTACCCTGATTTATTAGCTGGAATTGTTTCATTAAGTATATATACTAAGGGCGAGTTGGGATGGACGACTACGCAATCCATCCCAACCGCCCATTTAATCCAACGGTGACATTCTCTCCCACCCCTCTCTGAAAGTTCTAGAGCCATCCCGCTCCGCAATTCATCATCTTCGTCCATTTTTCCATTCCATCTGACGGCTTATATTTATTCATAGAATGTTGTGCCACACATTCCATCCCGTTCGTCCATTTTTGGTTATTGAATGTTGTGCCTTTGTTTCTCTATTACTCTCTTAGAGTTTCGCAATTACTCTGCCTGAATGCTGTGCCTTTATATCCTTTATCTTTATTATTACTTTCCCTCTTCCATTTATTCACTCGTTTAGCCTGGATTTGTGCAAAGGTTTCTCTCTCTTCCTTTACCTCTCCGCTCTTGCCTTCCTGTACAGCGCTCCGCCGTCGATGTCTTCTGTGTCTGGTGAGTTTCCCTTCTTTTGTTTTCCTTTTTGGCTTTGCGTTTTTTTCGTTCGACTTTCATCCAGGTTTTACTGTGTATACAGATGGCCTATGTCTTTATTAAACATAGATGGATGTTTTTGTTGTAGTTTCTCTCCGGCAGGTGTGTCGCTCTTTGATGCAGCTGTGATTAGTTTTTCTTTTGTTTCTCTGCAAGTTCTCACCGGCAGGTGTGTCACTCTTTCAGACAGTGCTCTGCCGTTGATAAGTTTTCCTTTTTCCTTTTCGTCTTTTTGTTGTTAAGTTGTCGGCTTTTTCTTTTATTTCTCTGCAGGTTCTCTCCGGTAGGTGTCTGGCTCTTTCGCATAGTGCTCCGCCGTCGATGTCTTCTGTTCTCTTGCTCTCCCATGTGTTTCTCTTTCTCTCCCATATGTTTCTGTTTCTACTTTGGTATGTTTTAGTTTTTTCCTTTTGTTTCTCTACTCTGCGGCTGTGGTAAGTTTTCCTTCTGACAAGTGTCTCGCTCTTTCGCACAGTGCTCTGCCATCGATGTCTTCTGTTCTCTTTCTCTCCCATGTGTTTTTGTGCCTCAATGTATTTGTCTTTCATTTCTTTCAAGCAATCATCCTTCATTTGCAAAGTATTAGCCAAGCTGAAAACACGCTTTGAAGTCTTTTGTCGGTCCTCTGCTTCAATTTCAAAGAGAGATTTTAAATCTATGTTTTTTTCTGAGATGATCACCAACAATACCACAAGAGTTATAGTCATCATCCCTTGCAATCCATACTACGTGGTTGTCCATGAACTAATACAGTCTTTCACCCTTGGTAAGTTTTCGTTTTTGCTTTTGTTTCTCTGCAGCTGTGATAAGTTTCCCTTTTTCTTTTTTCCTCCAGCTTTGTTAACTTCTCCTTTCGTGCAGGTTTTTGTGTGTATTTGGATAAATGCGTTGATCAAGCGATTCCATGATGCCATTCTGATTCATCGCGAGGAAATAAAAGGCGATATTAAAGCGGTTGAATTCTATAACTCGAACCTGAGTGAGTGTCGACTTGGATATGAGGATATAAACGGGTTGATCAGGCTTTCCTTTCGTCTTACTTTTGTCTTTCTCACAAAAATATATAGGATAAGGATTTTGGTTTTGCGGTTCTGTCTGCTTTTTAGTTTTGCGCCTTGCTCCTGACTTCCCATCGTCTGATTTCAGTTTGATGATAAGAGTTATGTTGAAGATATGTGATAATGAGTTGAATAGAAGATTTCGTCTACTTTTTAGTTTACCACGGTTTTATGCATTCCGTCTGCTTTCAGTTACCGGGTTCCGTCTGCTTTCAGTTACCGGGTTCCGTCTGCTTTTTAGTTTACCACTAGGGTCTAGTTTTCTTTCGTCTCACTTCCTGTTTGCGCCTTGTGTCTAACTTTTCATCGTTTGATTTTCGTTTGAATACATATTGTCTGTTTTTCTTCCCTCTGATTTTTGGCTTTGTTCCTTCTGTTTGTCTTGATGATAAGAGTTATGTTGAAGATATGTGATAATGAGCTGAATAGAAGATTTTGTCTGCTTTTTAGTTTACCGCGCTTTTATGCATGCCGTCTACTTTCGGTTATCGGGTTCCCTCTGCTTTTTAGTTTACCGCTAGGGTCTGGTTTTCTTTCGCCTCACTTCCTGTTTGCGCCTTGTGTCTGACTTTCCATCGTCTGATTTTCATTTGATTACACATTGTCTGTTTTTCTTCCCTCTGATTTTTGGCTTTGTTCCTTCTGTTTGTCTTTTGTTGGCGGAACTATCTCCCCCTTTTTTATGGTAACAAATAATCATAACATCTAAAGCGGGTCTCACTTTTGTATCGTCTCACTTGCATGGCGCTTCATTGTTCTTAATTTCACTTCTTAAAGAAATGTTTTTCTGCCCTTCTAAGCTCGCCTTTCGTCTTACTTTTGTCTTCCTCACAAAAATATATAGGATAAGGATTTTGGTTTTGCGGTTCCGTCTGCTTTTTAGTTTAGCGCTTCCGTGTGTTTTTCTTTCTTCGTGTAACTTTGTATTTGCGCCTTGCGCCTGACTTTCCATCGTCTGATTTCGGTTTGATGATAAGAGTTATGTTGAAGATATGTGATAATGAGCTGAATAGAAGATTCCGTCTGCTTTTTAGTTTACCACGCTTTTATGCATTCCGTCTGCTTTCGGTTATCCGGTCCCGTCTGCTTTTTAGTTTACCGTTTCGGTCTGGTTTTCTTTCGTCTCACTTCCTGTTTGCGCCTTGCGTCTGACTTTCCATCGTCTGATTTTCGTTGCAATCCATGGTACGTGGTTGTTCATTTTGCTTTTGTTTCTCTACAGCTGTGATAAGTTTCCCTTTTTCCTTTTTCCTTTCCTCTCTGGCTTTGTTAACTTCTCCTTTCGTGCAAGTTTTTGTGTGTGTTTGGACAAATGCGTTGATCAAGCGAGGCCATGATGCCATTCTGATTCATCCTGCGGAAATAAAAGGCGATATTGAAGTGGTTGAATTCTATAACTCGGACTTGAGTGAGTGTCGACTTGGATATGAGAATATAAACGGGTTGATTGAGACCAGGAAAGCATGACTTCGAAAGAACCTAGCATAAGGGTTTTGTTGAAGATCTGTGTACTCAAAGGTTTTGCGGTTCCGTCTGCTTTTTCTTGATGCAATACGGCGTCGTTCTCTCACTAGACAGAATAAGACAGGGTAAGGTTAGACAGACGACCCAGACTCCCTTATCTCAGTTTGGAATCAAAGAACCAAGTCACTGTCGATATTTCTTTTGATAAGATAATGATGTTGTGCCATCACTAGCATGCACTGCATGCACAGCGCCCTTTTGGAATCAACTGAATGATAAGTTTCTCTTTTTAGTGAGAGAGTTGCTCCATTCACAACATATCACATTTCTTTACCTCTTTTTGGCGGCATTTTTCTGCCCTCGAATTCTTTTTATAAAAAGAAAATGAATTGATAATTATAAATAACTAATTGAAAAGGGCTCTAATAATTATCTAAAAGGGCATTATTCTTAATTTTCCGAAGAGACTGTAGTTTGCGTGGTATGTTTCTTTGATATTAGTAACTTAATTAAAAATATATCCAATAATTAATCATTAAAAAAAATAGAATTGTTCACGATTCAAGATCATAAATTATATAACCTTTGATACTCACGGCATAACCAATAAAAACAATTTTAATGGCTTTTGATGCAAAATTATAGTTAGTGTGAAAATGAGTAGAAGCAAATCATAAATAGCCAGGCACATTTCATTATATCTATATGCACCTCAGTCTATTACCAAATTGTTTTAGTATTATTCCTGTTAAGTGACCGTTTCATCACAATAGCTTAAGCTATTATATGAGGCCAACTTAATTAGTTTTATATATTCACTAACACACTCCCTCAAGTGAAAGCCCTTTGGGCTTGAAACTTGCACAGGCCCCATCTACCTTGTGCTGAATAATAGGTGGGTGGTAAGATTTGAACTCACAACCACTTGGTCATAAAGGCTCTGATACCATGTTAAGTGACCGTTTCACCACAATAGTTTAAGCTGTTGTATGAGACCAACTTAATTGGTTTTATATATTCACTAACAATTCCAACTAACTAGAAAACAATAATGTTTACCAGTGGTGTAAGTAGAAATTGAATTAATTAGTTGTTTCATTAATGAGAGACAGAAGTTTTTCATACTGACCTTGAGTAAAAAGCAAAGGAGAATTAGGATTGGTTTAACTTTCTAGGCCACATCTATCATGTTTTCATCGAATGTATTCTTCTGGATTTTTTTTATAAATTCGTTTTAATTTTCAAAAGGAAATGTAGACTAGGAACTCCTTATGTATTTCTCAATCCAATTGAATAAAAACTCTTCACCGTTGCTTGGTTAGCTGACACTATAACAAAGCAGACATTTAGCTACTTTTTTTTTTGTAACGTTTCAAAAATTGTCGCTATAAGTGACCATATTGCGATGATTTTTAAAATCGTCCTTAAAACTAACCTTTTTACGACTAATTACAAAAGTGTTACAAAATGATCACTGTTTTGCAACGAATTACAGAAATCATCCCCAAATGGAGAATATTTAGTGACGAATGCCAAAAATCGTCACAAAATGATCCACATTGGGTGACGAGTTTTGATGTTTGTCGGTGAATGAACTTTTGGTGACAGTACTTTTCAAAAACGGTCACCATAATTTGGTAAACATTTGATGACTAATTTTCAAATCATCACCAAAAGGCACAATTGGTGACGATTATGCAAAATCGTCACTAAAAAGAAGTGTGGTGACGAATTTGAGAAATCGCCACCAGTGGTTCGTAGATATTTAGTTTTGTTTTTAACAACATTTTCACATTATCGCTAAAAGTTTCCATTTGGTGACAAATTTTGAAAATCGTCACCAAATGGTCCACGTTTAGTGACAATTTCTAAAATCGTCACCAAATGGTCGACATTCAATGACGATTTTCAAAAATTATCACAAAATGGTCCACATTCGGTGACGATTTCTAAAAATGATCACCAAATGGTTCACATTCAGTGTCGATTTCTGAAAAAACATCAACAAAGGTTCCACAATAATTTGCAACACATTTGGTGACTGTCTGTCAAAATCGTTACCAAAGAGTTCACATTCTCCAAAATTGTTAAACTAACATTTTTATAATCTATCATATTTAAGATATGTTTTATTGTAAATTTGTTTTGAATGTTTACAACGTGTTGTTGAAAAAATACACACAACATAATTTTAAATGTTAAGCAGTAGTGTTAATTAATCATTAATGATTAGTAATAGTGCAAAAATTAGTTATAAAAATTTTAATAATTTTACCAATATAATTATATGAAAGGTTGCTACTTGTTACAGTCATAGTACAAGAACAATAACTGTCCACACTCAATAGTGCGCAAATTAACCCCTAACTGGTAAAGATGTTGTTTGATAAATTCTTACAGATACAATAATAAATCAACTTTAAAGTTGATTGCATCGATAAATGACAACGATATAATTATTTTTTTAGATTCCAAGTGACATGAGAGTTGGTAAAGGTGAATGAGTCCCTGATGTCTGGATTTCCGAGAAGGGATCTTGCATGTTCGAAGGCACCAATTGGACTAGTGATAGTTCTTCTCTCAGGTGTAGGATTTTTCACACCTTCTTGCAACAACGTTTCCGTTATAGATAAACTTGTAGAAGATATGGTGAATGCGGCGCCAGATTTAGTATGGAAGACAAATTCTTCAGATGAATTGCCAGTACAAAACGGTTTATCTAAAACATAATCAGTATAGAACTTAGATATTGTCATATTAATAAACCATTAAACGAATCGAAATTGGAGTGCCATGCATACGTGAATGACTAAACAAAGTATGTGGAATTGATGAATTTTCCACATCAACCGATTTCCTTAATTCGTTACAAACTGTCGTGACATCGCTTCCACCTCCATGGGCATACATGTCATGTTCGAGATTCAAGGAAGCTTAAAACAACATGTAGTATATACCGTCAAATGTGAATATATATAATAGCTTCATAAAAGGAAATGAGATGTACATTATATGTTGGATCCCAAACCTGTTTAATTATTTTAGCATGTTTTAAATTTTGTGGTCTAGTTCGATAAGCTAAGTGGATTTAAATTTTGTTAAGGTTAGAATTGTTAATTGGAATTTTAATTAAGTTTAGGTTGGAATTTAATTCAAATTGACTAAGGAATTAAATCATGGCCTAAAGTAGGATTAATTTGGATTAAGTAGTATTGGATTAGTTGGGTTAAAAGGG
>JANZXV010000008.1:30613319-30632615 GCA_027576455.1 Erythroxylum roigii
GAGATGGCCACTTCCGTCTGAGACTCTCGCGATCGCGAGTGGTCGCGATCGCGAGCAGGCCTTTAGAAGACAGAAATCGCGATCGCGAGAAGGCATTTTTGGACGCCAGTGCGACCCAGAGTTGATTCTGTGACTCGCGATCGCGAGCCATCAATTACTTCTCCTTGCTCACGATCGCGAGCCTGTTTCTGCTTCTGCCGAGATTTTTTTATTTTTATTTTTGTTTTAATTTGAATTCTTCCACTCTTTTGACCGTATCTTTGTCATCCGACCTCCGAATAACCCGATTCTCGAAGCATCGGATTCATAAGAAAATTTTCTACCTCTCCATATGAAATTGTGAATTTTCAGATTTAATTGACAATTAGGGATTGAATAAATTTAAGTTGTGAATTATGGAATAGAATTAAGAAATTTGGATTAATCCTGGAATTTGTCATGAACATGCATTATACATATTCAATATACATTAGTGAATTTTTAATCATACACAATAGTGATGTGTATTCGTGTTAACTGGTATAGAGGATCAACCACTGCCAGATATTGCCGGGACTTCAAGGCAATAAACAGTAAGGGCGATTTAGGTAAGTAATTTTGATGATAAATTTTATGAGTCAACCTAGATGATTTCCTAGGATTGATTTAATTTGATTTGTTTCCGCTTCCAATATTTTTTTATGCTGCTTGCGATTTGTTATGAATTCTGGACTTAAATTGTCCGAGGAGATCAATATTCGGGAATGTATTAGAAGTGCTATTTGCTTGCACATGAGATGTCTGAAATGACATTGTTTTATTTTAAAACTGTTAAGTCCTAGTTGTGGGTAAATAGGCATACCTAGAAGGGTCTGCAACTGCTCCTGTGATATTTTGATGTCAAGACTTCGGTCTCTCCTGGACACGTCAGTGTCGAGACTTCGGTCTCCCCTGTATAAGTCCCGTTACCCGCCTCTGTAAATGGATTTGCAGTCCTGATATTATGGTTCTGACGGGTTTATACCCTCTTATGATATTCAGTTCTGATAATTATAAATCTGTTCTGACATGCATTATGTCTGATTAATTGTTAGATAATCTCTGTTATATGATTTTGTACGATATAGTATTACTTCCTGTTTAGATTAGTTATTACTCACTAAGCTATATGCTTAGCACGGTGGATTTGCCCCGTGTAGGTTCAGAGTGAAGAGTATAAAGACTGGGACAAGTCAACTGCACTGGCCAAATGAGTCTGTTTTTATATTGCTCGAAAATGTATTTTGTTTCGTTTGTTTGGGCTTGTAAATATTCTTTGGATTTTTGTTTCTGAAATTATGATATGTATTATATGTGTGTTTGAGATTCTAATAATGTAAGTGTGATGTTTGGTTTTGTTTGTCCTGTCTTGGGTGGCATCCATGTATCCTCGCATGAGGTATTTGGGTGTTACACTCTTCATTGCCGCAAGCTTCTCTCTATTGTCACTCTTTGTTCTCCCCTCACTATTCACTGATTTGACAAATTAATATGTTGAACCACCCTACTATTAACTCTTCTTTCCTCTCCGCAAGCTCTCTTCTTTTCCTCTTTAACGCAACTCTTTGTTCTCCCCTCGCTATTAGTTGATTTGACAAATTAATATGTTGAACCACCCTTCTATTTACCCTTCTTTCCTCTCTGCAAGCTCTCTTTTTTATTGTAGAAACAAAGCCTTCAAGGAGTATCTTGACCAGTTAGAAACGTGAATACAGACGTGAATAATGATACCACCAAAATATTAGGTGCTTTAAGATAGTTACTAATGCTCCAAACCTAGGAACACAACTACTTCTTCATCGGAGCTAATTCTTACTAAGGAACTGGACATTCCTAAAATTGTAATCTTTTTACTTTATCTTCAGACAAGGTAAATAAGTGATCCCATCTTCACTCAAGACATGGAAAATACTTTCATACTACAACTTTCCATTCACTTTTTCCATTTCAAGATTTGTCAAAGCATGAGGAGGGGTATCGTTATATCCCTCAGCTAGGTGATCAAGTTGCATATCTGAGGCAAGTATCACGTCGTTATGCTATCCCTGAGTACTGTCCAATGAGAAACACAAAAAGGGCCTCTCTCATGAACAAAACAACGTTGATGAATTTATGAATTAATTTTAATTATGCTATAGTAACATGTGCATGCATGTTACTGTAGTATAACATGCACTCTCTTGCATGATTTCGAAGAAGAGAAGGTGATGGACCTGTTATGTTTCAACGCAAATAACAGCATTCGAGCAACGAGCTACAACACACACATAAGTAGATGAAAACAAACCTGGAAATCACAAATAGTAGAAAATGCAGGAGAGGACAAAAAAAGACAGAAGATGCAAAAATCACAGCCGATAGACAAAGTAGAAGACGACAAAAGATGCAATGACAGAGAAATAGCAGAAGAGGCTGAAGATGGAGTCGACGCAGGGAAACCGTTTTCATTAAATATAAAAACCTGTTTTCAAAATACATCGAAATGTCTTTTTTACTTTTTTTCAAAAAATCATTGCCGTTTTTTATTTTTAACAACAAACAAAAACATCTTTAACCAAACAAATTTTTGCGAGACTGTTTCATTTGTTTCTTATTTTTAACAACAAACAAAAATATCTTTAACCAAACAAATTTTTGCGAGACTATTTCATTTGTTACAAAAACAGCAACAAAAAATTAAAAAAAAACAAACACCCCCTTAACGAGTAAAAAATAATGACTAAAAATTAAAGTCTTTCACTTGGCACGTACAACCAGGGAAAAGTAAATGTGCGCAGGGTCAATAAACTACATCACTTAGATACCGTCAATAAACTACATCACTTACATCGTCTTGTCAATTAGCTTCATCTTAGGAGTGATCATTATTGAAAAGGGTAAAAGCACATGCAACTATGCAAGGTAGATTAATAAAAGGGTTGGTGAAGATAAATGAGTACTTCTCCTGTGCAAGGTTTTAAAAACCAGACTAGACCGGGTTGGTGAAGATAAATGAGTACTTCTCCTGTGCAAGGTTTTAAAAATCGGACCGGACCGTCCGATCCAACCGAAAAAAGTTTGAACCGGTCAGTGGTCCGGTTCGATTTCACCTTATAACCTCTCTATATAAAAACTAACCGGTTCAACCTTTTTTTGGTCGGACCGAATAGTCCGGTCCAGTCCGATTCGATTTTTGTATGCATTAATAAATCTATTCTCCGTCGTTTCCTCTTGCTTCCTCCTTTAATCCCAATCCAACCTAAAGACAAGGTCACAGTGCCGCACGAAAGCAATTGAAAGTTAGCCAACTATCTTGCGCTAGTTGCTTATAGTGTTGTAAACACTTGAAGAAAGGAGACTCCAGTAACAGTGCTGTAAGATACACTCATTTTTTAAATACTTTTTAGGTTAAATCATAATGGAGCATATGGAACCATCCTCTACTCGTGGTAAGTTCGATCCAGCATGAAATTATTTTTCTTCGTCTCAAGCATCTGATGGGAATATCCAATATAACTGTATGTTTTGCGGTAGAATATTTAAAGGGGCAGGAATTTTTAGAATAAAAGAACATCTTACTGGTATTAAAGGTAATAATGCTTCTTGCAAAAAAGTACTACTTGATGTACATAATATGATTGGAAAATATTTGCAGCAACAAGTAAAAAAGAAGGAAAATAAAGAGGCTCATGGTATATCTTTTGGAAATGATGAAACACTACAAGTATTAGATAAAGGAAAAAAGAAAAGCTACTATTGGCATAGATTCTTATTTTTCTTCAAGAACTACTCCTAGTTCTCAACCTAGTCTAAAAAGTTTTATTTACTTATTAATAATATATATTTTATCATAACTATTAATTTAAAATACAGATGAGTGACGGAGATTATTCGGTGATAGTACTCCAACATTGAGAAAACTTGCTATTACATTACTCAGTCAAGCAGCTTCTGCATCAGGTTGTGAACGAAATTGGAGTGTTTTTGAATGTATTCATACAAAGAAACGAAATCGTTTGGAACATTAAAGACTTAATGACCTTGTTTACGTTACTTATAATCTAAGACTGAAGAACAGGTATTTTTACTATTTTATAGTTTTGTTTTTATTTCAATAAATTTATTTTTATTATTAATTTTATAATTTCTCTATTATGTATTCAGATCGTTTAGTAAGAAGAGAATATATGATCTAGTTGATATTGATTGTGTTGAACATACTGATTTTTGGATCGAAGAAGAAGAACCATCTCCTAGTCTTGATTATAATGAACTTAAAAAGACGATTTATAAAGAAAATACATTTGTCACAACGAATAAATTAAGACAATCTACTGATAGTTAGTTCATATCTTATTTTGATCGTATTTAAGTTATAATTATATTATATTATAATTTTACAATTGAGAATAATTTTATACATTACTAATTTGTAATTTATTTTAATGCAGTAGAAGAAGTTGATACAAATACTTTAGATAAAAGCGTAGTTTATAAATCTTTAAATAGCGATGGAGAATTTGAAGCTTTTGACGATGAGTAAACACAACTTCCTTTAGAAATACAATTTTAATTTGTATTGTTATTTTAATATTTATATTAAACTCATCATTGGTATATTTTTATTTCAATAAAATATTTTGTTTTTACTTATTTTATAAGTTTTACTTCTTATTTATTATATACAAGTTTTATAACGGTTCACTGTCGGTTGAACCTCTAAACCTTAAACCTTTACTTCGACCGGTTCGGTGTCCAATTCGCTTTTTAAAACATTGCTCCTGTGTTACATGGGCATGCTGTTAAAATGAGTTGTTCGAAAACCAAAACTGAACAACTTAAAATAGAACACCAAATTAATTCATTCATGGAACAGTAGTAGGGTACAAAACGTCAGAGAAGCTTTCCACCGAACCAAATTACCACACGCTGTAACATGAACATCAACTAAACACAAAAGGGAGGTGAAAGGCTGTGACATGGAACTTTTCAGCACGTCCTTTTATCAGGAACCCACTTTCTGATGCCAAGCTAAGACAAAAGAAACGTCTCTAACATTACATTTGCTTACAGTCATCTTCATTTCCATTACTCTTCAGAGCCTTCAACTTTCTGTAACCCTTATCAGTACCAAATAGCCTGAACATTTGCAAAGCCATTGCATTGTGGTCAGCATGAGTATGATAGTAGTATCAGTAAAGGGCAAGGCACTTTGGCTGAGAGCCAAATGCCAAACACGTAATACCTATAGACCACATTCAATAACACTCCCCATTACATCTAAACCGAGTAAGGATGTACAGGCCAGCCCGCCAATTTTTTTAAAATGTTTTTTTTTTAAAATTAAAAGTGTAAAACAGTGTTTTTAAAAAAATTGGGTCTAGGCCTGAGTTACCCAAATCCAGGCTTATCCGAGGTCATTTCGCTAAGAAAAGTTGAGCTTCGAGTAAGCCTGAGCTTGGGGCCGACCCATGGGCCAACTTATTAAAAACATTTGAATCTAGGCCTATAGTCTGCCCATTGCCATCCCTAAACCGAGTGCTCATAAGAAGTTGAAGGGGATTCAGAACCAAGCAACAAAGATCTGATGCCTACAACAAATTTATTTGCAAAAAAAATTGCTTCCTCTGCTCTGCCAACATAGAAATGCCAATGAAAACAATGCGATGAATTGAAGTATAGGCAGAAAGAGAAATATTAGATTCAGTTTGAAAAATTATTCACCATCAGTACTACTGTATCCCTACAAATAAAAAAATATCTGCAAATAAGATTAGTATGACATGCTTTGTTTAGAGCATGTCATGCGTTTTGTAGTGGGGATAAAAAAGTATTGACTAAGCAGAACACGAGGGAATCTACACAAAGGTACAGTTGATACTGTAAACTTCAGCGTCCTTTTCTGTCCTAAGTTCTTACTTATTGTTATGGAGAAACCATCTTTCAAACAAAAAGAAAGAAAATGAAAGAAATGCTATAGGAAATCAGTGTTGACTGATTTGCAGCACCCTGGAACTAGTGTGAGAAGGCAAAGATCCAGGTTCATAACATGCACAAGTTCAGCAACTATGCCACATTTGATACATAGCTTGAATGAAAGATCTCTCCACAAAGAGTCTCACACAATCTTTATAAAAAAATTAAAAAGAAATGAAAAAACTGACTCACAATTAACTCTATCAGTATCCTAATAAACACAAATACCATTTAGAGTTTTTACAAGTTTAGGGATACTCAAAAGTCAACATATAGGAGAAAAACTGCTCTAGTTTTACTAACATCATATTGAATAACAAGTTTAGAAAAAAAAACACATCATACTTAATAACATATGGAAAATATTAATTCACATTAGGGATAATTTAAAATTTTCATTTAGAACTAGATATTGGCAACCAAACAATGAGAACTCTTTTATAATTATCCATAATTCCCTTTATCTTTTAGAGGAGTGCATTTGACAATTCATTAATTTGTGGGCAGAAAATTGATTTATTTGTAACTATATCTTGCAAAGGTTACAACTTCCAAAGCACCTCTCTAAATTTTTTAACAATGAAAAATCATAGACAAAGAAAACTATTTCAGTGAACCAAGTGGCAACCGCTGCATGATGACCCCCAAAACACAACCTACGAATTAAATTAATTTTCTATACAGGGCCAACCATTTTAATAACCATGTCAAGCTCACATTTGAATTGTGAAAAGGAAAAATTATAGTGAAATGATATCATCCACCCAAAAATAGGCTTAGTAGGCCATCATCAATATCACATATATGCAAATTTGGCTCAAATTACCACTCATACTGCTATACGACAATAAGAACAGGGAAAAGGGACAGTAGTAAGTATGAAATCCCACTAGGAAGAGTCAAGTGCTACTCCAAATTCAGTCAGGTGTCAGAGAAAGTCATATTAACCAAATTGATATAAGGTTCCTGTAACATGATTTAAACTCGTGTGCAGGGAAGTTGAGTGGCTAATATTGTCCTCTAGGTTCAAAATTAGAAGTCGCAAGCAGCAGAAGCCCAAGACTCACCAGTCCATGTAGACAAAAGTAGATGAGTAATTTCCTGATTTTGTATACAGCAAGCGATGATGATAGTCATGAAAATCAGAACTGCAGATAGAGAAACAACCATCAGTGACAAGAATAGAAATAAAAAATTAAAGCCACCGCTTCAGAAAATTATACCACTAAAAGGCCACTTACCCTCCATACAAAGGTAAAAAGTTGGAAAGGCTCCATGGGAAGTGGTAACCACAATGAGCATCAACTGTCTCCAGTACTCTAAGTACCATCCAGAGCCACAAAGTCATTAAATGAGGTCCAGTGATTGCTGGGCCAATGATGGTTGCAAATCCAAGGAATAATATCTCAGCAGGGTGAGCATATTCAGACGTCAATCCAAATGGGGTAGCATATCTGTTCATATAAAAATAAGCTAACAAATGCATCAATACTGTTTGACATGAAAACATGGCAACAGTTAGTCCCACTTACTCATGATGGACACTGTGAACATGCTTGTACAGCCATTTGGTATGTAATATTCGGTGACCCCAGTAGAAAACAAAATCTTCCAGGATAAAATAGAATATGATCTGAATTAGAACTACTTGCCTGCAGAACCAAACAATAATCTGATTATCTATGCTCCATCTATAGGAAAATTTGTACTGTAAGCTAAGAAAAGATAATCTCTAAAACAAAATAAGAATGTGTGCAAATATTTACAGCAATTATTGAATCAGTCTGACTGAAAAAAGATTCAGCATATAAAGAACCTGAAAATACCAGGACGGCAATGGAAGACTGCTTCGCATGCCCATGTATCTGAAGACAGGATACGAGAGTAGCATGACCGGCAGATTGACTCCAAAATGGTACAAGAGTAGACGAGTAATACATTTCTCCTGAGCTGCAGGGCTGTTGTTCTTACTCTGCATATAACAGGCAATCAGAAGTAATGTCAAAAGGACAATACAAGTCATCAAAAGTTTTATATATATACACACACACATGTAAGCATATCTATATACAGATAGAGATAGTAATTTCTTCAGCCATGTATTAGATACTTCATGGGTAATAACAACGATATACTCGAGGAGAGTTTGTTGGTGAATTATAGGTAGAACATGTGGATTGATCAAAAAGAAAGCTAAAGCATACAACCATTTCTCAGAACGGAGGAATGGAGAAAAGCTACCTAATTTTTATTTCAACTCAGGTCAACTAAGCCTTAAGCTGAGATTTTTGACGCTGCAGATGCGAACTCTATTTTATCCATGTCTTTATTTTAGATCACCTTCCACAGTAGTAAGAAGCTGAAACAAATTACTATTCTAACTAGAAGTCAAAGAATAGCATCAATTGACAACCTGGATACACCAAAGAAACTAATAGAAACTGCACGAACAGTAACAAAAAAAGCAGGGAAAGCAAAACCTGAATCTTGTAGTTGCTCAGCCAGCCTGCTCGTTCAAGAAATATGAAAGGAAGACCCGATAAGAAGAAGACACCCTCATGAAGAAAGAAACTCCCAAGGCAAGCCAGTTGAAAGTCGCTAAAATGCGTGACCAAATACTGCATTTACAACAAGACGGAAGTCACCGAAGACCATAGACGCATAACCATTTACGAAACTACAATATTACAGCAAACAAGACCAGGCATTGAAATTCCCAAAAAGAAGTTACCAACACGCAATGCAAACAAAACAAAGGTTAAGAATTTACAAACATCGCAAAAAAACCATGATACAAAGTTGTCGACTACGGGAGATCTTATAGAAATATAAAACAAAACCAAAATATCAACGGAGACAATTCCTAAATTAACCAATCCGGAGCAAACAAAGATCCGACGAAAGAAAAATGCAGCTGCTTAAACTTCAGCGAAAGAAGCCAAAGACTAAAACCTGGGTCGTAACAAATTTCCACAAATAACATAACAGATTCAGAGTGATAGCTAAATACGAGCGCAGAGAACACATCCAAGCTCTGAAAGCGCTCAAATCAAAGAGAAAACATAAGCACGAAAGGATAAACAAATGGAATGGGGAGAGAAGGAGTGTACCAGCCAGCAGGATTCGATAATTGGAGCCATGAAAAGGAATCAGGGTGTAGTAGAAGAAGCTGTACTTGTCGATGCTCTCTGTAATGTATCTCTGTCTCTCCCTCTATCTGTGGCAGAGTGCTTGAAAACGTAAGTGACGGAGAGAGAGGGACCTTATTTTAAGGTTGGTGGGGTCGGCATATTTGCTGTTCACAGACAGACTGTCTCTCTTGGGAATCTGGGCTTTTCTATGGCCCAGGTACATTGTCTTTTTTTGGAAATAAAATTGAATCTTTGTTAATCAAAGATAGGGTAATAATCTCAAACCTTAACATTATTGTCATTATCATCACACATAGTCTGAAATTTTACAGTAAATCAAAATCTGGGAAAGTCTGATAATACGTAGCCTTATCCCTACAAAATAAAGCGGCTATTTCCGATAGACCCACGTACAGATGTGATATGCAAAGTAATGATGCAGGACACGAAAAAGCCACCAAAAAGTTAAGTAAATAGAATGCCAATAACAGACGAAGGCATACCTGAGGCATAACCCGATTTGGCAGTAAAGACCTTGCACCTTTCACTGAGCCGCTCTGAGGAGAAGACAAATCCTACGGTTTAGGCGTTCATTGCGGAAATCTCAAACCTTAACAGGAACATACAAATAAGAGTGTCGAGCTAACTCGTAATCTTCGACATTATATTGCCTACTTACCCAACACACTGAAAACTCAGTTTTACGCTTAAGAATGCTTAAACAATCGTCTATAAATTTACCAAAAGCATAGGAGTCTTCTACAGGTACATCAGTTGTTAATATATATATATTAATTATTATTTTAAGTCATAAAAATATTTTTTTTAAAAAAATAATGTTGCGTATAAATTTTTTTAAATTTATATACTGAATCCGTTTACTTTTTTTAGTTTAATCAAATATCACCTTTTGCGTGCTTAAAACAAAAACATCAATTTAAGGTAACTTGGTGTCAATAATAAAATTTTGGATTGGAATGATCAAAATATTCGTTTTGAAAGGGGCAATAAACTGAGAAGTTGACTTTTTATTTCTTAACAATAAAGGCTCCAAGTTGGATCATCGTGTACAATAAACTTAGAAGTTGACCTTTTCTTTTATACTTTAGCTTGTCAATATAAACATGAACAAGTATAAATCCCTAAATGTACTTACTTTCAAGTCATTATATGGAGCAAAACAAAAAATATATCATCGCCTAATCATGCTATGCATCTCTGTTCGTGAACTGCAAGTGCACGGTTGTCGAAGTGAGTAATAAATCAGTAAAAACCGAATCGTGTCCACAGGAATTATGAGAAAATTCAATTCTACGCCAGCTAACGATACTTGAAATCGGGTTGGATGAAATTTTAGAAAATTAAAATTAATGTAAAGAAATTTTTTCTTTTTTTAACAAAATTAACTTAAATAAATTTCTAAACAACTACTCAATTAAATGCGACCAAAATAACTATGAATATGAAAATTTTGTGCAGTAACTAATTAAGAAAAGATTTCAACAATTTGCTAATTAAAAGTTTTAACGACAAAGAGGAATGACTTTCTCTTAGGGAATGATATCTTTGTCAACCTTAATATTGAATTAGTTATTTTCCACAGCTGAAATATTATACCCTTATAGGTGAATTTTAAGAATAATTAATCCCCTTTTCCCAAAGATGAATTAATCTATCCACTCTAGACGTCATTTAGTAATCCCTTAAGTTTTTCCTAGAGTTTCTTAAGTCCCAAACCTTCAATTTTTACCTCCTAAGTTTCTTGGGTCTCTCAACTCACAAGAAAATCCTAGTCAAAATTTCCTTTAATCTTCTAACAAAAACTCCCTTTTTTCAAAGGTGAATTTATACTAAGGCACTTTCCAACAGTCCAAAGGAATAACAAATAAATCCAAAGAAAAATCAACAAGCATATGAACATTCAGTCATGGATTCTAGCAAAATTTAATATTAAAGCATCATCAAAAATATCAATTATCAAATCCCTAAGAGAAATTAAAGTTTTAGCCACAAATCATCATACCAAACAATCCACAAATATACAGCTTAAATAAACTCATGACGGAATCAATTAAAAATAAAGAATAAAGCTCTCCAAACTCCTTTGCATGGTTGCTTCTTTGGCGGTGAATGGATGGTGCGTTGTTGGACGAATGGAGGCTGCTACGTTGGTGATGAACAAGATATCCAGAACTGGTGGAAGCAACTGCATGGATGGGAGTATGGAGCGGCGCGGGCTGCTACTACTTTTGTGGGAGCTTGGAGAGAAAATCAAGGCTTGTGTTGGTTGGAGAGGAATTAAGAGTTAGAGGGCTGCTGTTAGTTAAAAGGTGAGAGAGGAGGTGTGTAAGTTGAGGCTTGGGATGCGTGAGCCTGTCCTTGCCTAACTGCTAGAAATTGCTACCTTTTTGGCTAGTGATGCGTTGGTGAAGTGCGTAGGCTGCTGGAGATGCGTGAGTGACCTGTTGATTCACTAATGAAGGCTTGCGTTGTCTTGTAATGTGCGTGAATGATGGCTGTGAAATGGAGACTTTTGTGTTGTTAATTGAGTGAATGGAAGTTGGAGAGTAGAATGTGAGCTAGAAAGTGGAGGTGTAGAGGCTGCAGTCAAAAATGGTGGTTGATTCTTTGGAGTGGCGTGAATGTGTTGCTGTCAATTGGAGGCTAAATTGAGTTTTTCTTCTTTAATAGCTGCTTCTTTTTTTGTCTCTTGTGCATGGATTGGAGGCTAGTTGTTGGTGAGTGGAGTGTTAAGGTTTGTCACCGAAAGTGGGGGCTGCTTTGTGAGTGGCGTGGATGGAGGCTTTTTGTAAATGGAGTGTGCATGTACATAGGCTGGTTGGAATGGGTTTTTTATGGCTAATTTCGACAATGCATAAAAATCAAATGGTGACGACTTAGGAGCTCAAATTTTATTAGTATCTTTGTCTTTGAGTTAGCTTCAATATGAGACTTGAATCACGGGATTTCACCATCTGAGTCAAAAGTTATGATTAAAACATTATCGACAGGTCATTCTAGCGATCCAAAATATGACGTGAATTTCGTTAATTTATTTCTCCTAAATTCCAGCTTTGAAAAATCTGTAATTGGTCCCAAAAAAATCCATCAATGAGTCAAGAATTTAAGTATGAAATTTTAGAATTTTTGGCTAAACCAATCTCGAGATAAAAATCCCACAATGACTAAAGGTCAAGTGTACTAGAAACTCAAAAACAGTGCAATTCAAGTCTATTTGTTTCATTTATGCATTTTACGTCAACAAACCTCGAATAATGTTAAAACATGATAAACCAGCCATAGATGAACATAAAATGAATATAAATGACTCTGAATTAAGTCCTAAACATATATGAAAATATGAGTGTATCAATCTCAAAACAGCTTAACATATTTAAATATATTAAAAACAATAAATACTTTCCGAATCCCAAAACTAAAATCTAAACATATGTGATAATAGCATTAGGAAATAGTTATAATGAATAGTGAGATGTTCAATATTGATAAGTAAATTCTTATGAATATGATTTGTTATTAAAAGGTTTATCAAAATTACATTTAGAAATAAAGATAACAAAAGAGATGAAGTCCAACAAACTTAATTTGAATTAATTGAGTTTTAGAATGAACTCGAACTTTTTATTTTAATTTTCACGTTTAGTGTCAAGTTTGAGTTCGGATTTTAAGGCTCAGTTCAACCCGAAACTTGACTACATGAAGGAAAACCTTAGGAACTATTTGGTTTCACTTATATTTTTTGTTGTAGTTTTAGTTTTAGTTTTAGTTTTAATTTTCTATTTTTAGTTTTTATCTTTCTTTCAAACAAAAAAAAACATATTTTGTTGTTAACATCAATATAGTTATATTTTTACTATTGATGATAATTACATATTGTATATGTAATATCCCGTCTTTTGAGATATAAGTAATGAACTATGATGAAGATGTTAAAAGCTGGAAAAAAATTGAAGGAAAAGGATGATGAACCTTTGGTCTCCCACGATCGTGGGCAATGCATTGAAGTGAAAAAGTTTGTATTTTGTGTGATATTTAAACCATATAAGGATAAGATATTTTACTTTGGTGCATTTGGACTTGATTGGGGTTTAGAATGAACCTAGTTTGATGTTGGATTAATTGGTTAAGGGTTTGATAAGTTTAGATTGTTAATTGATGTTATAATTTAAGGAATGGATTGTTTGATATCAATGTATATGAATTTGGGAAGTATTAGTTATTAATGGTATAAAGATGTTCTTATGAATGTAAATGTGATCCAAAGGATATGAGTAATGTGAATTAGATATGAATGAATGAGAATGGGAAAATTGTGTGAATATAAAGTATTGGAAAGGGATTGGTGAATGTTTGAGTGATGAATTGAGAGTAATCAAACTTACTTAAGGTATAAACCTAAATTGAATATATGTGTGCATGTGTGTGTGTGAATGATTGAATAATCATATGATTGATCAACTTATTAACGTGTCAAATATGTGTGTATTGTGTAATATCCTACCTCCTAAAATTGTTAAGAAATTAAACTATTAGATTGAGTCACATGAGTTATTTCATTTAAGAATTTACAAGATGCATTTCATTCATATGCATAATATTCGTATGCACATATGAATCATGATTTAGAAAACACTGCAAGATAGTATATGCACTCAATTGACATATTTAGGGGTATAAAAGGTTTTTACTGATCATGATGTAATTGTGTGTTAATTTTGTCTTGGATTTTGTTTTATGGACTATAATTAGTAAATTGGAAATTTATTGTTACAATTAAGTAATTGATGAGGTGATATGTGCATCTAGTCTATGAAAAATGTTAAATGAAAAGAAAAATTGATATATGAAAATTTAGGTTGACTAGGCCTATGAAATAGTGACATATGGCATTAGTAATAAAGTGACACATGACTTGAATAAATGAGTGACAAATGGTGGGTGATAAATGGCCTAGTGATTATGAGAAAAATGGACTAATTATGAAGTGACAATTGGTAGTTGAAGGATGAGACATACGACTTAGATCTTAACATGACAAGCATCATGCCAAGTGTCCATATTTCACCATACACCCACAACCACGATTTTTCCCACACTTGAAAGACTATTTTGCTTTTGTTCTTGTTATACCCTCTCTATCTTCCTTACCATCGATTCACCACTCAACCCTTACATCTTGAGTTTTGCCCAAAATTTTATGCCTTGTTACTTTAAAATTCTGTTGGTTTCATCTTGTTGTTAAAACTCCTTTTATGTTTTCATCTTGTTCTTGGAGTATGTTTTATCCTTGCATGTTGGAGGATTAACTTAGCTTGAAGATTGAGGAGGTTTTGAGCTAAACAAGTAAGTGATTTATTGATCTATTATGATATATATTGGCATAACATTTATGGTGATTGAATTAAGATGAGTTACATGTAGGGTTGATGATGAGTTATGCTGGAATTTAATGGATGAATTGGTTTTGTTTTGATTGATGAAACCGTAGGTTAGAGGATGTTTAATGGATGATTTTAGGTTGGGATTTGTAGTATAATGAAGGTGAATTTACGCTAAAGAAAGATGTCAGTGTAGTGTTCTTGAAATAGGAAAGAACTAGGATTACATATGTCAAAGTGAATGATAGTTTCCGTTTTGATTTTTGATGCTTGAAATACTATAATTTATGAGTTTCCAATTGAATGATTTTAAGTTGGAATTGGAGATGAAGTTGATAAGGAAATGAAGTTGCTTTAAGGTAAAATTGAGGTTTAATGAAGTGACAATTGTTAGTTAAAGGATGAGACATATGACTTCGATCTTAACATGACAAGTGTCATGCCAAATGCCCATATTTTCACCACACACCTACACCCACGATTTTTCCCACACTTGAAAGACTATTTTGCTTTTGTTCTTGTTATATTTACCCTTTCTATCTTCCTTACCACTTACTTACCCACTCAACCATTACATCTTGAGTTTTGCCTAAAATTCTATACCTTGTTACTTTAAAGTTCTTCTGGTTTCATCTTGTTGTTAAAACTCCTTTTATGTTTTCATCTTGTTCTTAGAGTATGCTTTATCCTTGCATGTTGGAATATTAAGTTAGCTTGAAGATTGAGGAGGTTTTGAGCTGAACAAGTAAGTGATTTATTATGATATATGTTGGCATAACATTTATGGTGATTGAATTAAGATGAGTTACTTGTAAGGTTGATGATGAGTTGTGCTGGAATTTGATGGATGAATTGGTTTTGTTTTGGTTGATGAAACCGTATGTTAGAGGATGTTTAATAGATGATTTTAGGTTGGTATTTGTAGTATAATGAAGGTGAATTTATGTTAAAGAAAGGTGCTAGTGTAGTGTTCTTAAAATGGGAAAGAACTAGGAATACATGTGTTAAAGTGAATGATAGTTTCTGTTTTGATTTTTTATGATTGAAAGAATGTAATTTATGAGTTTCCAACTGAATGATTTTGGGTTGGAATTGGAGATGAAGTTGATGAAGAAATGAAGTAGCTTTAAGGTAAAATTGAGGTTTAAACAATGGACTATTATGATGGTGTTAGAATATGGAAAAAAAGATTGAAGGAAAAGGATGGTGAACTGTCTGCTCACCCATCCCACGATCGTGGAAGCTGCATAGCTCCTTCCCACAATCGTGAGCAATGCCTTGATGAGAGAAACTTTCCGTTTTGTCTTTCCACGATTGTGGAAAGATACCCACGATTGTGGGAAATGCTGTGAAAGTAAAAAACTCTGTTTTGTGAGATTGTTGAACTAACTAAGGATAAGTTGTTTTACTTTGGTGTATTTGGACTTGATTGAGGCTTAAAATGAACCTAAATGGTTACTTGATTAATTTGTTAAGTGTTTGATAAGTTTGGGTTGTTAATTTAGGTTATAACTTAAGGAATGGATTGTATGATATCAATGTATCTAAATCTAGAAATTATGAGTCGTTAAAGGAATGAAAGTGTTCTTATGAATGCAAATGTGATCCAAAAGATGTGAGAAATGTGAATTAGATATGAATGAATGACAATTAGGAAATTGTATGAATATATAATGCTAGAAAAGGATTGGTGAATGAACGATTGATGAATCTAGAGTAATCAAGCTTACTTAAGACATATATCTAATTGCCAATAAGTTATTTGCAAGATATGATGTATATTGATCAAGACTTGTAAATAAGGATACACACCTGGGGAAAGTCAATTGAGCATGCATTAAACATGAAACATCTACATGTGCATGATTGAATATTCATTTGATTGAACAATTTATTTGTTGGATCCCGCTTGTTTTTGAAATCCAACTCTTGCTCTGATACCACAAATGTTGGATACCGTTTTCGGAACCCAACTCTTGCGAATATCATCATCCTTAACTTAAGCGTGCATATTACCTTGTAGGATTATTCCCATGAGCCCTTATTAGACGTCATCCCACAAGGGTGGCGTGCCCACAATGGTCAAACATCAAAACAAACTCAACCATCTTAAATAGCATATTCCCATGAAATCTCCTTAACCATTTTAATAGGGAGTCAAAAGAACATACACAACAAAAACTACTTCAATCTATCATTTCCTTTCTCAAGCAACAGAGTTTGAAAAACTTTATTTACATCTCAAAAGCCACACCATTAGCTTATTGCAAAAAAATACAAAATAGCAAATGAAGCAATTCCCTTTGGCTCTCGATCACTTGATCTCTTAGCTATCACTTGAAGATGGGACAGGAAGGGAGTGAGCTTGAAAGCTCGTGGGTAACAGTTTATAGCAAAAAAGTAAGCAAAACTTTTGAAACCATTTTACTTGTCATAGAAAATATCTTATTGAATCATAAAACACTTGTTTTTCAAAATTCTTGTCGTTAAGTCTAATTCACAACTGCAAAACATGAATGCATCAGACTTGTTCAAACATATTATAAGCACATAAGCACATCAGGGTGGTTTGGGAAAGTCCATAAACATGACGCACTACACATTTTCACATAAGGGTCCTGTGTAGTCGTAATTCTTGAGGGAGTTGTTGAAGGAGCTCCGTGTCACTAGCGGGTTGGCGCGAGAAGCCGATAAGTTGGGTCAACGTGCACGTGACGGTTCATGAGGGACTACCACAAACCCACATAACACATATATTTCAAACTCTTGTAAACTTGTTGCCCAAAATGACACTTTTCTTGAAAACTTGCTTTTCATATACTAACTTGAAAAATCATTTCCGAAAACTTGATTTCATAAACATGCATCTTTTCAAAAGAATCATTTGTAAAGACTTTTCATCAATCATCACACAATTCATGAAGTAAACATATAGCAGATATCCATCACACAATTCATGAAGCAAACATATAGCAGATTTCACAAGACATTCAAAAACGATAGATACAACACTTATGGTGCAATTTAAATCAGTGATCTTCTCTGATTTAAAGAAAAACAGTAGTGGCTTATTGATTCTATTATAAACATGTACCCACCTTGATTTTCTTGCTTAGAGATTTGCTCAAAATGCCTCTTCTCTTTGCAAACAACCTAAGGTATCAAAGGTTCTTTTCTGCTGTATCTTTAATGTGTACTCCATGAGATGATCTAACTGAAATAGGCCTCTATGACCCCCTTGGTTCTTCACCAAATGAAGAAACCTTTAGCTCAAATGGAAGCTCTTCAATTCCTCTACCTTTTTCTCTTCTTGAATAACCTCAAAATCTCTCTTGAAAGCTAAGAAAATTGAAACCTAGCTTGTTTTCTCTTCTTTCTCTCTTTCATTCTTTTTCGTGCTTCTCTCTCTTCTCTCTTTTCTCATCCACGCATTTTGCTTCTTCTCGAATCCTCCAATTCACGTTTTCTCCTTTTCTTAAATGTAAGTCCACACCTTGGTCTTGTCCTTCCAAAAATATCCCTCCACTTTTTTTGGTTTTCTCATTTTATCCCTTCTTTCATTTACCTCATAACTCTTTTAATCTTCTTAAACACCATGTTAACTCTAACTCAATTTAAATCTTTCCTTTTTATGCCTTATGTTCCTCATTCTTAAGTGCCTTGCCAAAATTTCCCTTGATCATACTTATAACCTTCATACTTCCATTTAATCAACCTATATCATATAATCTTTCTTACATCATCATAATAATGAACTCCACAAACTTTCATAAAGACCTCTCCTTTGACATAAATCATTCTTATTCATTAGAAAAAAAAAATAGGGGGACAACAGTTTGTCCTTTTGATGTCCAAGTATTAGACCTACTGCAAAATCGCTTGCATCAAACATTAGCTCAAACAATAAATTCCAATTTGATGCAACCATAATTGGGGCATTCGCCAACTTTCCTTAAGAACGTTAAAAGCATCTAAACATCCTTGATTAAATTTTAAAGGAATATAATTCCCTTATAACTTGGTTAAAGGCCTAGCAATTTTAGAAAAATCCTTGATAAATCTTTTATAAAAGCTTTCAAAACCTAAAAAACTTATTATAGCCTTAGAAATTTTAGAAAAATCCTTAATAAATCTTTTATAAAAGCTTTCAAAACCTAAAAAACTTCTTATAGCCTTAACTGATGAAGGGGATGATAATTTCTCTATAAGTTCAATTTTTTCTTTATCTACCTTAATACTCCCGCGAGAAATTTAAGGCCTAAAACCATGCCCTTTTGTACCATAAAATGATATTTTTCAAAATTTAACACTAGATTTGTTTTCTTGCATCTCTCTAACACTGTCTCTAAATTACGGAGGTATAAATCGAAAGAATCACTGAAAACATAAAATTCATCCATAAATACCTCTATTGTATCCTTTACTAGATCATCGAAGATGACCCTCATACACCTCTAAAATGTAGTAGGTGCATTGCACAATCCAAAAGGTATCCTCCTATAAGTGAACGTACTATATGTAGCACCCCACTCCCGCAAGACCCGAACTCGACATCGATGATGATATCCGAGTCTGTGTCCTGCGAGGGTGGCATGCTAGAGCACTCAATCACTCAAAAATTAGTAACATTTTTTTGAAACATAAAACACAATATGCGGAAGACCATAATCAAGTAGGGCATAAGCCCTTTTCAATCATACAGTGGAATTTACAAATTTCCCATATGGCCAAATGGGCCCTTTCACAATAACAAACACTTTAGTCATTTCAAAATACACATTTATACAACAGTT
>JANZXV010000008.1:30639867-30650405 GCA_027576455.1 Erythroxylum roigii
GCTTTATCAAGTTCAAGCAGAACCATATATATATATATATATATATATAATTATTTAATAATCTTAGAGGTGGGGGCCCAGTACACCACTAACCCCCACCTACCTCCGTCCCTGCTCCGACGAGACTCTGGCCTCCTCAACCCTTGAAACCATTAAGAAAACAAGGACTATACTAGGAAGCTGGTATATCGACAAGGAAAAAAGAAGGAGAAAGAGTAGAACAGTAACTTCGCAAGAAACAGTCAATGAAAATCGTAGAAAGATGTAGAGCTTCTCCCTCATTGTTACGTTTGCCTCTATTTGTTTTATAGACGCATCGAAAAACAAGAATGCATCCTTGCATCAATCGTGTATGTATTGATTGGTAGATTACAGGAATCTAGTTGACTAAGTCAATTTTCAAGAATCTCTCCCTTTTGTCTGATCACGACAAATAAGGAATCTTCATCCATCATTTTAAGTCTAGTTTTGTAAGAATAGCCAAAGCAGCTGTACCAACTCGCCGGCGGACACCGATAATTTGGTGGCAACTTTGGAAACACGTAATATACGAGATTCTCTAAAAACCAACCATCGAATAACATGCAAAAGCAGGCAACAAATATTCTAAAAATCCTTGCTTTTTCAAATTCTGTTATTAGAAACTAAACCATATCAGATTAAAAGTGGAAAACATGATCTGTTCCCTAAATTAATCTCGTCGTAGAATGGAAGTAAGCAAGGAATTCATTTGTCATTTGGTGACCAAAATTCTATTCCATTTCTGTACAAGGTAATAACAGTCCGAGCCGGCCTTGATTGATTTCATTACAAAAATGGAAAAGATGTTTCAAATAAAAGGTTCTTGACAATCCAAAGTTCAGACACGATCCAAGATCCTGTATTCCAACTCCAAGCCTCTCTCTTTATCTTCCCCGGCTTACAGGTACAGCTTTCTGTTGAACGTCTTGAGCTTCATTATCTTTTTTCTTGTGCCCCTAGATTGATGTCCGGATTTTACGGACTGGGTTTCTGCCACTTTATTCTGTTTCTGTTGTTCTCATGAAAATAATGGTTAATGCCTATTGGATTGGTGAAAAGGTCTTGTTTTTCTGCCACTTAAAATCTGAAAACAGGAATTTCCTCTCTGCTTGTGGCAATTTCGACTTGTTTTAAGGATATGTGCGAAAAGTTCGGGGCTTTGTTCGTTATTTTAGAGTAGAGCTAGTATTGATGGTTGATTAGCATCAGTTTCTTGGTTTAGAGTTTTTCTTTTCCTTTGTATTACCGCGTTATATTAGACTAGAGCTATTATTGATGGTTGATTAGCATCAGCTTGTTGATTTAAAGTTTTGCTTTTCTTGGGTATGTATTGCGGATTGTGCTAGGGATGTAGGAATGATTATTCAATTCTATGCATGTTGGAAAACTGCTAGAGTTGGCACCACTTTTGATCAAGCTACTCAAGAGTCTCTGTGTCTTGTTTCTAGTCGCTTATATTTATTATTCTAGGTTCTTATGGACGTCATCACATGGCGGCAACAATAGCTGAACTTTTGCTCATTGCATTTTTCTTGTTTTATGTGGTGGAAAGAGAAGTGGTGCTCAAGTCTGTTAAAGAAAGTTCTATATAGTTTGAGGGAGGGTGATCGTTGTGAGCAGAGTGTTTTAGGTGCCACTGATCCTATCTTTGGGAATACAGATGAGTTTTGAACAATTAGAAGCAAGGTTTTCATCTATTATAATGTGCATTGCGAAATGGAAATCCTAGTGTTCTTGGTTGAAATTTAGAGTAATGTAAGACATTTAGGGAGGAGAAATGTAATGTTTTGCTTCAGTGAAGTCTGTGGACAAGAAGAAAGCCAAAAGTTCAATATCCTTAGCCCAGATATGACAAGTAACAGCATAATAAATGTTAAGGATCTTTATGCATGAGAAAATCATCCATTATCTAGCAACACAAGTTAGCTAAGGCTTTTACTGGAAGGATAAGTAAGGATTTTGGAATTGGTTTGGTGGCTTATTACGCAGAAGCAAAGACATCATAACATAATGGAGTTGTTTTATCAATTTTCCTTATGGTGGAAGTCTGGACGACATGACACTTCTGGGTGTTATGAATCTATTCTGACTGAACATCTTTGAACATTCTTTGGGAAAGATAATGTCTTTCAGTTTGATGTGAATAAAAATTTTATTTTATTGCTTTAATTTAAAAGTTGTAAACCTCTCCATAGCTAGGAATCATGATCTGTATTTGTCATTGTTGGTTTCCCTTTAACCTTTTGTAAAAGTTGAGATTGCAGTGTTGACTATTGTGGTTTACATCTAGAATTCACATATGTGCACACGTTTTAACTTTCGTCGTTTGCATTTAGCTTTATCCGCATATCTCCATCCACGTGTTCATGTCTTTTGATTCTTCTTGCTTACATTTGCTTTATCCCTATGACTCATTTTAATTGTTAATGCATTTTTCAGGAAGATGGAATCTGATGAAGTTCCAGTTTTGATATCAGAGCATGTGAATAATATTGAGATGGTGATATCTGAAGGAAATACTGTACTTCCTATTGCATCACATTGCAATTCTATTTGTGCCTTCTCCAGACTTGAACATTCTTCCCTGAAATCACAAGAACGGAAGAAAATAGCATTTAAACTTTTTGGATTAATAGTCTTTTACGTAATAGCAATGGCAGTAGAAATTGTTGGCGGTCTGAAAGCCAACAGCCTTGCAGTTCTTACAGATGCAGCACATTTGCTTACAGATATTGCTGGACTTCTTGTCTCTCTCTTAGCAGTGTGGGCTTCAGGTTGGGAGGCTACGCCACGCCATTCCTTTGGATTTAGTCGACTGGAAGTTTTGGGTGCCCTTCTATCAATGGGGTCCATATGGCTGATCTCTGGAATCTTAACTAAACAAGCAGTTGACAGAATTCTTAACCGAAGTGCAAGAGTGAAAGGAGGACTCATGTTTGTGGTTGCAGCATTTGGATTTATCATTAACATAATCATGGTCATATGGCTAGGTCATGAGCACTCTCATCTTGCCTGTCATCATCATCATCATCATGTTCACAATCTTGAGGGTGGAGATGAAGAAGAGAATGCTCAGCTTGTGTCTACTTCTCTCCCGAATAAAAATTTCAACATAAATATACAAGGAGCTTATCTACATGCTGTAGCAGATCTATTTCAGTCTGTGGGGGTAATGATAGCTGGAGCAATTATATGGGCAAAGCCAAATTGGTTTGCAGTTGATCTCATCTGCACTGTTCTCTTTTCTGCTTTTGTTCTGTGTACCACTTTACCCATGCTTAGAGATATATATAGCATACTAATGAACATGACACCAAAGGAGATCAACCTTGGAAGTCTAGAGAAGGGGATCAAGTGTATTAAAGGAGTTAGAGACATTCATGACCTGCACGTTTGGGCCATAACAGTGGGGAAGTTAGTGTTATCCTGTCATGTAGTAGCTGAACCTGGAGCCAACTCGTCTGATATACTCAGTAGGATAAGGGACTACTGTGAAAAAGTATTCAGGATTCATCTTGTAACTATACAAATTGAGCAATAGCTTGTACATCTTCTGATGCAACTTGGCTGATGAGCAGAATGAGAGACGTGGTCACTCGACAGGAAAGCAGATGACCTATTATGTTTCCACATATGATGCAGTTGGGCTAGATTAATCGTAGCACTTGTCCTATGAGGCTTTTCGACATAAAGAATACAACACTGAACGCTCGTCTCAAATGAATTATTCCCTGCTAGCCAAACTGCCAAAGATCATGAAGCTGAATGACAATAATCTCAAGCAGGCAGGCCGGCAGGCATATTAAAATTCTCGCTGTTCCTATCTTTTTGCTGTTGAAATTGCTCTGTCCTCTTGGTGGACAGGTCAAAACTGCTTCATTTGGAGTCATGCATATAAGACAGCCACTGATGACATTGTTCTGGATGTGAAATTGATGCCATGATCTTACACGAGCAAAACTACTACCCAAACTGAAAGCTTCATTTGTAGATGGCAAATAGTGTTGTATTTTGATGACAGGTTGACGTGCCAAGTGCTGCTTCTCAGGGTCATTGACTAAGAGAAAGGAGAAACTATGAAACATGGTCTGTTTAACCACGTTTTGAAATGCTCTCTTAAAGACACCAAAGTTAGAAGCACGTGGAACGTTTATTTCCTTTTTAAGAAATCAAGGATTAACACCGGAGGCTCTCTTTAGGCTACCAAAGTTTTGACATTTATAAATTGATCTTTAAAATTAATTTAAAATAAACCTTATAAATAAAATTTAGTAGTATTTGCTATTTTAGGGTTTCAAAGGAATCACATTCGAAACTTTATTTGTAAAATTAATATAAATAAACTTTTATAAATTATATGTGAAAAAACCAGTTGCTTGTTACTATAATTTTTAGCTCAGGTATCGTTTTGGATAATTTTTTAAATTTACAAAGTAATTCTTAAATTTTTTAAAATTGCAAAATAGTCTCTCAATATATTGTACTGTATAATATATAATTTTACATCATTCATGCCTTTAAAAATCATAATAATAGAAATTTAAAATAAAAAATAATCTATTTATTTTTATTAATATTACTTTTCATATATTTCACATATAAATAATAACTACAATCATACAAATATAAAATTAATAACAATACAAAGTACTTAAAAAGTTACAATTTTATTCTATAATAAATAATAATCACATCAAAATATCAAATAAAAAGAATAACAAATATTCATGACTCTCTCTAACTATTACAATTTACAACATTAATAGTTCGTGCCGAAGAACCAACTAGAAGTAAAACCTGAAACAAAAATATTGTATATATAGAATTTAACATATACATCAATAAGTAAAATTAAAAGAAAAAGAGAAACAAAAATTTGGAACTTTATTCAGTCTGCTCAAATTGCATTGACTCAATTCTCATTTAATACAAAATCCTCGTCATTGAAAAAAGCCTCGTCATTATCATTATTCAAGTTCATTGCATCAAATGACATATCAATATTTTCTTATATAAGATTATCTTCCTAGTCACTTTCATCTATCAAATTTGTTTCCTTAGAAACACAATCCTCCAAAAGCTCGATATGACAAGGAAAATTGGATATATTGAATTACTTGTTCTATCAAGAGTCCTAGTAAACAATAAAATAAGCAACCATTTTGCAAGGTATCTAAAGAATAACTAAGAAAATATTTGGAAACATGATGAGAGAGAAACTCCTGCATCTCTCTAAACCTTTCACCCTCACCAATCAGCCCTAACCCTAGATTTGCACCTTTCTGTTTTCTTCCCCTCAAATTTCTTATAAAATCCTTGCTTCTTCAGCAACCTTTTCACGTTATGGCCTTGCCATTCACCGTGCTACTTGCAAAAGCAACCACAAATAGAAAACATCAAACAACATTAGACACCTTTTAAACTACATTATAGATAGAGACTATCCACCTTTACCCTCAAATTTGTCCCCCTTCCACTCTCCTAATCAACCTATCCCACCTCTAGTTGTAGACCCACCATCTATCTCACCATCTAAAACCTCATCTCTAGACGGCAGTATGTATCAACATGCTAGAAAGACATGGAAACAAGATATGGGTGATAACTCAGATTCATCTTTGTTCTACAGTCCATCAGTTAAGATTGAAGGCAAGCTTATGGTGGCTCCTAGTCTTGAGATTCTACAGGAAGGAACAAGGACATGGGATGTTGCGCTAATTAGTTTTCTTATGAACAAACATCCTGCTTTTCTTGTGATCCAAGCATGGACCAAGAGAAATTGGAAAGGCAGAGGATTATTGGAGATAATGCTAATTGAGGAGGATAATTTAATCTTTACCTTTTCCTCTAAATCTGAAGCTCAAAAGGTATTACAAGAAGGCCCTTGGCACATCTCTCAGCTTCCTTTATTTCTTTAGAATTGGCAAACCGGAATAGAAAGAAAATCATATTGGAAAATATTCTTGTATCGATGAATGTATATAATATTCCTTTGAAATATTGGACAACTAAAGGTTTGAGTATGCTAGCTAATTATTTGAGAAAACCAATATGTACAGATGAAAACACTGTGCTGAGAAAACGTGTTAGATTTGCTAGATTATGTGTGAGTATGGATATGTCTAAGGAAATGAAAGATAACATTCCAATTCTAAGGCTGGCCGATGGGCATTCTCTCAAAGAAAACAAAGTGCTTGTTATATACCAATCAAAACCTTCCCTTAAAGAACAAGGAAACGAATGGACACCATCGAGGAAAGTATTCATTAGAGGAGACTATTGGGAGATGATGAGAATAGAGCAAGTTAATCCAGAAGATTGCAAAGAGTCGATGAAAACTGGAAAATTGTTGGGCAACCATGAAGGCCAAACGAGTATGGAAAAGGTCGAAAGCGTACCACTTAATAAAGATGAAAGGGTCCAAATTGATAACTATCAAGACTCAGTTTAACTTGTGGAAATTGAGCAACAAACATTAAGTCTTACAAGTAATCTTTTAGAGCACCAAAGGGATGTAAGAATAATCCTTGCCATTTAGACCAGGGCATATAGCAAAATGAGGATCCTTAACAACTACTGGCAAATCTGAAGAGACGAGGTACTCAAGAGGAACAATTTGAACAAGTGTTATCTAGGAAGAGCAACAGGAGAAGTAGGAAAGGCTCCAAAGGAAAAAAGCAACCTCATATGACTCTGATAGTATGGAATGTTAAAGGAATAAACAACCCTTCTACGCTTAATGTTGTAAGGGATTTTGTTCTGAATAACAACCCTTTGTTATTTTGTTTATTAAAGATCAAAATTAAAGTAGAAATATCTGAATAAATTAAGTTGTTTGGGGTGCAAATGGAAGTTTCTTACAGACCACCACTGTCATGCCTATGGAAGAATTATTATTGCTTTTGATGGGGATTTTCTGTAGGTGGAGGAACTAGAAACTAGCAAGTAGTTTATCCATATAAAGCTCTTCTTCAAAATGGATAGCTCTTTTGCTTTAGCAACTTTTGTCTATGGGTTTAATATAGTTTTGCAAAAGAGCATAGTTGTGGACTTCTCTTCGAAGTCTAAAAGCATCAGCTAGAGGTCCTTTATTAATTAGTGGAGATTTCAACTCCACTCTCTAAAAGTCAAAGGCAAAAGGGAAATGTAATTTACTCAATTACACCTCGGACATGTTTGATTGTATGCAAGATGTGGAATTAACAAATTTAAAATATGAAGGCAATAGGTTCACTTGGTCCAACAAACAAAGCTCAAACTAGTTCATTAAGAAGAAGTTAGATAGAGTTATGGTGAATGTGGACTAGCTAAATCCTTTTTTTGAGAGGAAAGCTATTTTTCTGGATCTTGGAATATCTGATCATACCTCAATCAAGGTAGATAACTTGTTTAAAAAGGTTACTATTCACCACCCTTTTAGATTCAATAATTTCCTAGTTAATGTGGAGGGTTTTCATGAAGCTATTTCTAAAGTCTTAGAATTTAAGACCTATGGTACTAAGCAATTTATTTGTGTGCAAAAGTGTAAGGCTATAAAACAAGAATTAAAGGTTTTAAATGTCAGAAAAGGTTATAATACTAAAAAGGAGATAGAAGAAGCAAGAAGTAAGCTTTCAGCAATCCAAAAATCTCTGGCGGATAACCCAAGTGATTACACTTTAACTGCTAAGGAGAGGGAAGCTCTTAAGAACTATATGAAAATAGTGGATAATCATTGCTCTTTATTGAAGCAGAGGGCCATAATTAATTGGATCAAGGAAAGGGATAAATGTACTAAATTTTTCTTCAACGCAGTGACTACTAAAAGAAATGTCAACAGAATTACCTCTATAAAAACCAAATTTGGGGAAACTTTACATAGGCAAGATGAGATTGCAAAGAAAGCAAGGAAATTTATCCAAAATCTTCAAGGCACTTAAGTCATGTGTGGTTAAACTCAAATATTATGAATCAAGTCGATTCAAATCTCTAGTTGTAACCTTGTGAGGTTTTGTTCTAAATTTATATTCATTTTTAATTTAATTATTTCTTATTTTATGTTCTTGTACTTCATTAATAATTAATATTGATTGATTTGACAAATTAATTTGATATTAATTATTCTATAATTATCCATCAATAATTGTCATAAAGGTAGCTTGGTAAAAGTAGCAAATAAGTTATTTATAAATTTGCATATTTAACTTATGATAAATGAAAAAATTAAGTTGAATAGTTACAACTATCTCAATTATTTAATTTAGGGTTTAGTCTTTTTTACTAAGCTTATTGCTACCATTTAATTTATATGGAATGCTATCATACCCAGTCAATTGATAGTAAGTTTTGGTTGGGATGCTAGGTTTGAACCAATTAATTTAGAAAAATTTGAGAATTATTATGGTTTCCTAATATGTTTCGGACTAATTGCTTGAATTGTGACAATTATTTTTTTTAGACCAATAATTAATGTTATAATTTGATGAGATCTTTCCCTTGAATCAGAGTTAAAGAATACTGAATACTTTAATATTTACTTGATTTATTTTGATTTCTTGTTAATTTTAGTTAATTAGTTAATTAATCAAAGACCCCCACTTTATTTTATTAATTGAAATTAAGAAACTAGTATTTAGTTCTCTTGGGATTCGACTTAGTTCCTTGACCAATACAAGAAGTTAAAGAATTAGAATTAATTTTGAGGGCTTTGACAACACGACACCAAATTTTGATCAGGTTATCGAGGCCCTCAAAATTAATTCTGATTCTCTAACTTCTTGGAAATTAAAGTCTTCAACAATTGTTAAATCTATCTCAACTTTCACTTCTGGAGGTGACTGTTTCCTTGCTTAGTCTCTTTTTTTAAATGACGCACTATCTTCTCATTTTCTAGATTATATTGCAATTAACTTGTCTAAGAAGAACGAGTCATACAAGATAAAAGATTAGCAGTAAACTATACAATAATGCAAAGAAACTAAGAAACTAAAATAGTTCTCCGACAATGGCACCATATTTTTGATCAGGTTGTTAAAGCCCTCAAAATTAATTATCATCCTCTAACTTCTTGTAGGAGTCATGGAACCCGGATGAATCCAAAGAGAACTAAACGCCAGTTTCTTAATTTCAACTAACAAAATAAAGTGGGGGGGGTTTCGATTAATTAACTAAGTAACTAAAACTAACAAGAAATCAACATGAATCAACTAAAAATAAAAGTGAGAAATTCAAGATTACTTAACAGTGATTGAAGGGAAAGATCTCATTTAATTGTAACATTGATCATTGGTCTATAAAGAATAATTGTGACAATTTAAACATTTAGTCTAAAACATATTAGGATAGCCATAATAAATTTCAAATTTTCATAAATTAATTGGTTCAAACCCAACATTCAAACTAAAAATTGCCATCAATTACTAGATGTGATAGCATTCCATATCAATTTAATGATAGCAATAAGCTTAGTGAAAAAGACTAAACCCTAAATTAAATAATGTTCAACTTAGCTTTTTTGTTTATCATAAGTTAAATATACAAATTCTTAAATAACTTATTTATTACTTTTACCAATCCTTCATGACAACGACAGATGAATAGCTATAGAATAATCAACATCAAATTATTGTCAGATTAATTAATATTAATTATTAATGAAGTATAAGAATATAAAACAAGAAATACCTGAATTACAAATGAATATAAGTTTAAAACAAAATATCGCAAGGTTACAACCAGAGTTTTGAATCTTTTTGATTTATAATATTTGAGTTTAACGATACATGACTTAAGTTTCAACTCCAAAAATAGAAGAAAGATGAAAGATTAAGAGAAAACTAAATAGAAAATGAAAAGAGGAAGGTTGGAGGGTGTAAGACGTCCCTCCTATTGTTATTTTAGTGAAGCCCTAATCTGATTCTAACTTGCAAAGATTCCTATCTAAAACAAATCTAAATCCTACATAATAGGGATGTAAAGAAGTTTTCTAATTAAACTCCAACTCTTTAAGTGTATCTGGCATTGGGCATGATCTCGCTTTATCTACGATAGTAATTTATTCACTTTTTTTCCCCAAAATTTGTTATTTTCACCAATAATGCTGCAATTTGATCCAATCTTCACTTTTCATCTCCTAAAATAAAAAAAAAGTTAATTTTCATATTTAAGCACCAAAATGTATCCAAAACAAAAAGAGATAACTCCAATTAATATATCAAAATAACATCTTATCATGGGGTAAATGTGATTTGAGTGGATATTCCACTAAATGAAGTTCTAGGTTTTTGTTTCTCCTCTTCTTTTAATTTCACTTATATTTGATATATATGTTAAATTTTAAATATACAATATAATTGTAACTATTTTAATTTCACGTTTTACTTCTAATTGGCTATTGTTATAAATTGTAATAGAGAGTCATGCATATTTATTATTCTTTTTATTTGATGTTGATATAATTATTATTTATTATATGATGAAATTGTAATACTTTAAAGACTTTATATTGTCATTACTTTTATATTTGTATAACAATTAAA
>JANZXV010000008.1:30668395-30683693 GCA_027576455.1 Erythroxylum roigii
AGCCATAAAATTCTAAAATCATGCTGCAAAACAAATAATCTTACCAAGACCTCAAAACAATTTAATCATGCTTAATATAATAAAGAAATAGGTTTGGGGTCCAACAAGATTAAATTAGTTAATTGAGAAAATAGTTAATGCTTTAGAAGCTAGATAAGTGACAAGTGTCACTTACTTTAAGTTACTTTACGATAGTGTTAGTCTTATACTATAAGAGTAAGTTTGAAAGATCAAGCACAGTATCCTTGTCTTAGTTGCCTTCTTCGTAGCTATCTTTTTCAAGTTTCTTTTTAATACACAGAGTTTTCATTAAATATCCACTAAAGCTAAACTTTACTTTCCCTTATCTTCTACGAATCCCACTTTGTTATCTATTTCTTTTGCCTTAAGAAAACTTGACCCAAACCATCTGTAAGACGAAGTACGTAGTTGCATGAAAATTAGGGCTTCTTGATATTTGCAGATTATGAAGTTTTAACAAGTAAGTATTGTGTAAATCCTTTAGAGTTGTTGGTTTATGAAACCAAAAGGATGATTTATTTGTCATTGCATGATCATGAAGAAAAAAAATGGGTGTTTTTCATGAACACCGAGGGTTTAAGATATGAAAATTTTTTATATATGTGTTTTAATATAAAATTTGGAGTTGTTTGTGACTGAGTTTATTTGAAGGGGAGACAAAAATGTGGTGGAGATATAAGTTAGAGAAGTTGGATTAGAATAAAAGAAAAGAAAGAAGAAGAAAGATTGCAGAGTGTTGGATTTAGTGAAAGAAAGGAAAAATGGGTTAAACTGTGGTCTGAAACTTTCACGATTAAACTACATTGATCTATGAAGATTTTGATAAAATTGTCTTCAAGAAAGGTGTAGATCTTTCTTTTAACTTTTTATTGATATAAAGTTTGAAATTTTTGGAGTTCTAGATTGAAAGTTACCGAGATTTGATGAGAGCATGTGCGAATGGGAAAATTGTTCAGACGATCGCCACCCCACTATCGTCTTCAGACGATTGTAACCAGACCCTACTATCATCTTCAAACGATTGCCACCCCACTATCATCTTCAGACGATTGCACCAGACCCCGCTATCGTCTTCAGATGATCACCACCCCACTATCGTCTTCAGATGATCGCAACCAGACCCGCTATCATCATCAGACGATAGCCACCCCACTATCGTCTTTAGACGATCGCAACCAGACCTCGCTATTGTCTTCAGACGATTGCCACCCCACTATCATCTTCAGACGATCGTAACTAGATCCCACTATCATCTTCAAATGATCGCGACCCCGCTATCGTCTTCAGACGATGGCGACTTTGAAGGTTGGAGGCTGACGAACATCCTTCGGTATTTTGGCTATATCTCGTCTGACCTCTGAATGATGTGATACTTGAACTAGTGGACTCGTAACACATTGCTCTACCTCTCCACTAAAAAATCATTGCAATCTGAAATCAATTGAGAGAGAGATCGAGTGTAAAACGTGAGACGGGTCTGACTAAGTGTGTTTACAAATAGTCTAACAATTTTTTCCTTATCTGTCACACCCGAAAGCCTTTTGTAAACTGAACACTCTTACTTCTTTTGACCATAACCTCGTCTCTAGACCTCCAAATGACTTGATTCTTAAACCAATAGGTTCCTAACACATTATTCTATCTCTCCTTAAAAATTGGTAGCTTTCTGAATTGTTTAAAAAAAAAGATTTAATGAATGAAAGTTAGGGAACTTATTGGAATAGTATGAACTGGTAAGATGTTGGACCCCGTTTCTAGAGTCCAACCCTTAAACCATAAAACGTGAGCATATTCCAATGAAATCTCCTTAATCATTTTCGGTTCTTCTTCATGCTCTGATACCAAAACTGTTGGGTCTCGATTTTCCGGAGCCCAACTCTTGGAACTCATTTAAAACTGTGAGCATCTTATTGTCGAAAACCCTTCATTTGGAAGGAAAAATCCTTCTGAAGCAAATGGAGAGTTCACTACGATAAACTTTTTCTTCTTTTCCAAATATACAAAGTGCTATGACATTTTTCAAAACATAACATAAAATGTTTCAATGCATTTCCATCTTTATTTTGAAATTCATAAACAAAATTCATATGCCGAAACATGTAACAATTTTGCAAATCATTAAAAAGCAATAAAAGCAACATTTATGAAGTAATTGAAATCATTTTATTTTCTTGATTTGGAAGAAAACATTAATGGCTTATTATTAAATCATAAACATGAAACCTACCTCATGAAATCCTTGCTTATAACTTGCTCAAAGATTCCTTTCCTTTTGATCCTCTTACCTTACTTGATTCCCTTTATCAATAACAACAATCCCCTATTCAATATGAATTCAAATTTAGAACATAAAGCATATGCACTGAGATAAAATCTAAATACTTAAACTCTCCCAAAAGTCCAAGCCTTCGAGTCAATTTTCCATGATCATTCTGATTAGGTAAATGACCAAATTTGTTAACATTTTCTTCTATAAAAAATGTTTCCCATTGTCTTAAGTTTCTAATGACACCAAAATCATTCAATTTGGTTCAGAAATCTAAAAGTTATACTCAAAACATTTTCAGACTATTCTTATACTTAAACAATATTCTATACTCAACTTTCATCCAAAAATTGAAATTTTTAGAAATTGAATTGGAACTTGATTCCTTCATACAACTTGTAGCCCTATGTCTTTAATTTACTCAAATAAAAAATCACTCAATTTGGATAACTACATAAAAAGTTATGCTTAAAATACCGAAGTATGTTCGATGTTGGAAAGTTCGTCGCGACGAACTTTTACAAAAACATATGCCGGAACATATTTTGCTACATTTTCTAGTTTTTAACTCCCCACCTTTCACCTATAACCCATCTTGTACCAAAACCATCCTTTCTACTTCATTTTCAACTTTATTTCAACTCAATATCATTCACAATTAAATCATAATCTATCTTTGATCACTAACCCAAAAAGAAAACATTTGCCTATACCATTCATCAACAACTTCCTACACATATTCAACTTCATTTTTACTTCTAACCATCACTAAAACATGCTTCATTCATCAAATCAAAAAGAAGGATGCTTATACTTACTTATTTATCCAAAGCTTCTTCAATCACCATGAAACCCTAGCTTAGAAATCCCTAAAAATAAAAAATGATTCTTTAGTTCTTTCTTTCTTCCAACACAAACCCCACACAAATCCATCTCTCTAAACCCTTTTCTAACAAAGCAAGAAGGGTAGATGATTACCTTAGCAAATCCTCTTCCTTCTTCTTCTTTCGACGTTTTCTTCCTCTCCCTTTCTTCTTATTTTTGTTTCTTCTCTCTTCTCACGATGCTTCTCTTCTCTTTTTCTTAAACAAGTCCACATTTTGGTCTTGTTCTTCCAAAAATACCCCTCCTCTCCTTTGGGCTTCCCATTTTGCCCCTTCTTTCATTTATCTTCTAACTCCTTTAATCTTCTTAAACACCATAGTAATTCTAACTTAATTCAAATCTTTCCATCTAATTTCAAATCTCTATTTATGCCCATCAAATTAATGAATCAATTCTAAAATAATGAAACAAATAAGTCGATAATAATTGAAGAATTTCGGGGTTCAATAATTCTCCTCCTTAAAAGAATTTCGTCCTCAAAATTCTTACCTAATTGATCAGGAAGGCAGGATGTTCCTCCGTTTCCCATTTAACTTCATCCCTTGAATAATTTCTTTCAAATTACTATAGTCACTAGACTCACTCGGTCTTTCAATCCTTTATTTAATTATTCACTTTCTTAACGAGTTCCTCATTATGTTTTAGATTACTCGCAATTTTCCCACTTCTTGTGTCAATAACACCAATACCAAATCATATTGATATTTCTTATCATGCTCAAATATATCACATTACGAATCTAAGACATCTTTGTTGGTAATACTAACTCATAAGTCAATAGTCCAATTCTTAATTTCTTTATATGGACCAATACAATTCAAGCTTAGTTGCTCCTTTATCCTAACCTGAGCACATCTTACTCTCAATCTAAGCACACTTTGGGAACGTGATACTCTTAGAAACATTTCATCCTTCGCTTCATAGTTCACATCTCTATAGTGTCATTACATTTAAATCTTATGTCTATCTCACTGTATTCCATGCCTTTGGCATGGATCCACCTAATTCATTCATCTTTCTTGAATCACTTAATTTCTAATACTGATCTATTTCACTTATCAACAACCTCTCCAATCAATCTGGCCTTCAACCATTTTTAGGCCTTAATTATCACAATGCAAGAGCGAATGACTCTTTCTGTTATCTAACTGCTCGTACAGTATTATAATGAAATCACTTTGATAACGATTGTGATGCTTAAAGTCAAAAAGAACTATACATTGATCTCATATTCCTATGAAGTCCAAACTATAAACTTTAAGCATATCTCCAACTGTTAAGATCATCGACAAATTGAACATTCAGTCACTTGATTCTACATTCTTAGCCGCTACATGATGTTCCGACGTATTTCTACTAAGATGTATAGCTTGAATTACCATTTGTACTTTTCTAATAATCTCTTTGCTCAATCATCTTTATCAGTACACATACTTCTTATTTCAATTACAAAGTATCATTCTTCCTATTCGATCTCAAAATTCGTACTCATTTTCCAAATTCTTAGTAAGATTCACAATTTCTGAACCCTCAATTTGGGCTTTGTTCATATTAAACGGATCTTAATTTTTCAGTGACTAATCATTTTGCCCAAAATTCAATTCAATATTATACGCTCTTTATTGCACTGGATTTGATAACCTCAATATCCAAATTTCTGATACACTGCTATTGAATTTTCTATTCAATGCATCAGATTACACCACTAGCCTTACTAGGAAATACTCATTTGTACAATCATCCTTCAAATAACTCTATCTATTGTCTCAGTCTCGTATTCCATTCTTCCAACTCAACATTTACCTCAAATTAAATGACCTATGTATTTCAAATCTATACTTATAATGTCTCCAAACTTTCAAAACGACCACTATTGCAGTAAGTTCCAAATTCATACATCAATTAATCATCTCGTGAGGCTTAATTGTCTCCCTGCATATGAAATCACTTTATCATGCTGCATTGGATTTTATCCTTAACTTTTATACAACATCATTGTATACTATAAAATCTCGAAATCCAGACGATATAATTAATATCGATGTTATAATTCCTCAAAATTCCCTTTACTTTCATTACTCATACGATTTACACGTTTTCCCTCAAGTATTCAAACTATTCTTCTCGACTTTTTGAATACATTCAATATATCATAAAATTTTGCTTGGATCACTTTAATCTCTAATACCATAGTGTTGTTAGGGCATGTGTTAACTCAAACATATATTTCCTAAGTTCCATATGCCTATGATTAATTCTCGTAATTCCTTAAATAACTAATTCCTCCACGAGGTAACATTGTCTCACGTTATTTTCAATTTCCCAATTGACTTACGTTTCTTAAATGATTTTCTCCTTTCTTTAGATTTCCTCATATTTCACATTAACTTATTCTAATATTTGCTCATTCATACTAATTTCTCCACACATTTCAATTTATTTTCAATCTTAACTTCCTGTGTTTGTAACACGTTCATCAAGTCAAACTCCCAAACATATTAACATAAAATACAACGTGGACCTATATACTCCTCATATTAGCAATTAATGTCTCCTCAAATTTAGGAATCCACTCACATAGTTGGATACTTCACATCAAACAAAATATATACATTCTTAGTAGCATATTTTACCTCTTACGCCTGAGTCTCCATTTGGAATAGGACTCCAATATTTACTTTTGATTCATTAGTAGTCATTCATTCCTCAAAATGGAACACTTAATTCACATGATATGATTCGATAAAACATCTCTATCTCTTATGCTTAAATCTCTACTAAGGATATGACTCAAATTTTCACTTTTGACCCATTACATATTCATTTCTGATTTGTTCTTTCATTGGTCATTCTTGATATAAACTACCTAATCTATTTAACCTAATTCACTGAAATTCTTCTTCAAACGAAGATTTCTTGCTATTATCATGTATACTATTCATGCAATCTTTATCAATTAATTGTTATCATCATCAATACTGTTTCATCCATTCTTAACACCTCAATATGATCAATTTAAACTATTCATGATATTTCAATAATTTCAATTTCTGTCACACTTTACATGATCAAAATATCCTTAATTCAATGAAAAAAGAGGCATAGTCGTTTACTCTTATATTTTGGTATGTACCATCAAGATCATTAAATCTTACATATAAAAGTAATTTCGGCAGGTCACCAATTTATATCTCGTACTAATTATACATCAATCGTAATTGATTCCGAACAACCCCTGACTATTCTATGACTATTCAAACTTACTTCTCCATAATAGTTACCTTTTCAGCATAATCACCTATACTATACTTCCATCGCGTTACTCTGATTCATCTCATAAGTTTAACTATAGGGATCATAGATTATCTACTATACCATATCAAAATATAAATCTCGTTTATACTCAATCACATTATTCACCAATGTAACCACATTATCGGATATGTATTCATAATAACTGGTCAACATAACCTTGAAAACTTTCACATATATCACTATCATTTGTTTCAGTTTCCATACGTACTTTCTTAATCAATTTAGAAGCATAGAAGCATAGCCATCTTGAAATTCTGATATCAATTTCACTAATATCTTCTTATACTAGATCATAACTCTTATCACGGCAATCAAACAAGCAATCAAGCATGTTTAGCTAGAAACTTTATCATCCGAGAATAAGCTTACCTGAACTTGTATTAGTGAAAAGGCATATCTTTGGTAGAATGTTCTATGTATGATGCTGAAGGCTTTAGTAGAGCATTGAGCTATATCCCACCAAAAAGATAGGTAAAAAGATGGAAGTAAAGAAGACGACATTAAAGAATTTGATGTGTCATGAGTCATGACTTAGTGGCGTTGGATATGGTTGGCATGTATCAACTATAAGAGGAATATCCATTATAACATATGTAGGGGAATGCAGTCAAACTACTTGCATTTTGGACACACTCGCGGAAGGTGGGTTCAGTCGTTAGTGGAAAGCCACCTTATCCTATTATCTACTTGCGGTATCAAAAAGATTACAGATTTCTCCGAACCTTTTTCTCTGCCTTCAAATTGTATCCAAGAATCTCAATACTAGGAAGAACAATTGGCAGGGGATTCACAAAAGTAGATATCGTCTCTGGTCTAATATTCTTGTGAACCTTCAAATCTACCACAAACTTGCGTTTATTTATATCCTGTTATTTAATATTATTAAATGCATATTTACTAAATGCAATGGTTTCAAATCGTCGTTGTGAATATAAGAATAAATGAATTGCTGGGAAATTTTCGTTACTAATCCTTTGTTTAGATGGAAGGAAAGTAAGGGAAAAGAAAGGAAGGGAATTATATTTTTCTTGGTTTTCATTGTTTGAATAAAATTAAGTAAAGAGAAAGGAAAAGAATGGAGGGGAATAAGAGAAGAATTTGGTTTAAAAATATTTCTCACCAAATTGGTGGGAAAGGAGGGGAAATGGAAGACAAGATAACCTTACTATATATAAGTAAATTATCATTATATCCTTATTAAATCTAACAAGTAAAAATAAACAAGTTCTATAATTAAGGGCATAAAGGTCTTACAAAATTCTCTTCCATTCAATTCCCTCTTTTGATAAATTAAGAAAACAAATAAGGAAATCACATTTCTCTTCCATTCTTTTCTCCTCAATATTTCCTTTTCTTTCTCTCGTACAATTAAGAGTCCAAAGAAAGGCTAAACGTGACATGCGGCTCTACGAGATAAAGAAAGGCCGGAATTATCCATTACATGACACACGGCAGCAACTGGCATGTCCACTTAGGATTCCGTGAGGACCCCACGTGGCACTTATCCACTTGAGTTTCGTGGAAAAAGATGAATGTGGGGGCTATTAGAAATGAACAGGGTGAGATTGTGGAATACAGAATTTGAATGAATCGAGGAAAAAAGAGAAGTTGGGCGAAAATTCCCCCGTATCTTTTTAGTGAAAGAAGAAACTCAGAAGAGATCTTTAGTAAAAAAAGTATGGTAAAGACTGAATCTTTTCCAGGGTGATAAGTGCACATGGGCGGCACAACACAGGCAGTGACTATCTAGCCAGTCCATTTTATGTGTGTATATATACGTGACGCTTCTTGGGATGTTCTTCGCATACTAGGATCTTTCACTTGAACAGTAAAGTGTTCTTTCTCTACAAATCTTTTCGGTATTCATCAATTACAAGTCTTTCTTGGAAAGAGGTTGTTCATAGCATTACTTAGTTTTGGAAGTTAGTTTTGTTTAGAGAAGTTGATACAGAAACAATGGACGGTAGAAAGCAAGCTGTTACTTCTTCATTCACAGCTGAACTTTTTGGCACCAAGGAGTCACCACCATCGTCTTCCACCGGGATTTTTTCTTCCATCTTTCCACCCCCATCCGCAGTATGAACACATGTTGATCGTTTATAGGCTGTTTTGTTTGTGTTGTTATATATATGTCATTCCTGCCATGTCTTGTGAAGCTAAGTATGCACCTTGTTTCCTTGTTATCGGTATTTATTGGATGTTTAAAGGTCAGATTTTGTATCCTATTTCGTGTTGCTTCGTCAGTTTTACTTGATTAAGTAACGATTCGAGATTAGGAGAGCTGGGAGGGAAAGATTTGCAGTAGTTCAATATCGAAGTTTTTTCCCTAGAGAAGATTATGTGTTTCTTCTTTGTTGTTACACATCAAAGAAGTTTTGAAATAAAACTACTTAGTTGTTGTATTGGAGCTGAAAAGTTCATCACTTTTTGGAGAATACCTGAGCTTTTACGTTAACCTATACAGGTTTCAGGAAAGAAATCCTCAAACTCTGACGTGGGGGGATCTTGGGGAAAGCGATCATCTGGAAATTGGAGTAAACAAGAAGTTCCAGGTTTCTGACTTTTTATACTTTTCCTCTCCTATTCTCTTCGCAACAGTCATTACGTTGGGAATAAAAGAAATCAGTCTTGTAGCTCATTATGTCCTGCATACACTTACGTGCAGTAATCATTATTGGGTACAGTCCATACCTTGGACATTGATTTTTGAGCTTACACCCACCGGATGATGGTGCCCCTTTCCAAATCCTTTCCAATATATCTGCTTTTCAGTTCTGATTCAGGGAACTTGGAGAAAACTGCCTCACATTTTTCTGTTTTTCTTGACAAATCAGCTATGAACGGAGAGGCAGCAGGCTATAACATTCTGAACAAAGAGAGGGGTTCACCCTTTGAGGAAGAGAGAGTCCAACCGTGCCCTTTAAGTTCATCACTTTACTATGGTGGGCAAGACAACTACTCCCGGGCCCCAAGTAACCAAACAGCTGGATCGTATGTAAGTGTGAGCATTGCCATTGTTTCAATTTTTAAAGTCAGATGCGACAAATATACAGGACTATTGTACTAACTTTACTTTCTTCGTGAATTAGTATAAGAAAGATGGGAGTGAAGACGATCCAAGCGGGAGCAATTCACATAGTGCTTCCAGAGGAAATTGGTGGCAAGGTAATTTTTCTTCATTGGACTACGAGTACTTTACATACATGAATCTTCTTTTGATCGTAACTGTCTGCTATGTGTATGCACAGGTTCGCTTTATTATTAGGACCTTTACTCCATTCGGCATGTGAATTGTCCATCTATTTTTAAAGGTATCTACAAACATTTCCGCTAACATGTGCATGAAGTCTGTTGTTACATAGTTATCATAGTTGGTTCTGCGTCTCTTGTTACATTGTTGTAGAGTTCTGATTCTAGTTGGGATTAAAAGTTGCTTTTCATGCCTAATGCAGGAGTTCATGAAGCCTTGTGGGTAATAGAACATGATAAATAAATAAGTAGCTGATCTGGGTGGATTTGTCTGCTGTTTCAATGAACATAACCTGATATATTTTAGTTCCCAAATGAAAACTATGTCCAGTGCTCGTCAAGCTTTGTAATAACCTTATAGTCCCTACTCAGGTTTGTGATTTTATGTATGTAAAATATTGCATTGGTGTCTTTCTGAGTGTATAAAGTCCAGAGACAATTTGACCTCTTCTTGTTTGAGAAAGCTCGGGATAGATACACCGGTTTACACCAGTATAGTTTGAAGAAGGTTGGATAGATCCACGGGCTGGATGAATTAGTATTTTGCTTTTCAACGAAGGTTCCTCAAATGATTCCAGAAAAAAATGACAGCGTATCAAGGTCGACGACGCAATTTCTAAAGCTCATGAGTTCGCATATAGCAAAATGAATGGTTTCCCACAAAGTTTATAAATGGAATACAACTAATCATCTCCAATTTCTAAACTCCCTAATAGTAATTCATTCCAAACATCGAACTTTCGCAGCTCTAATTTGCGTCACGGCTTATACTTCAAGAAATTTGTGATATCTCAAGTTTAAATTAATTTTACTGGGTTTTTGGCACCTAATAGCTAGTAAGGTTTAGTAACTTACTTTCAAATTAAGATTTAACAATAAAATAACCTTATTAGGACGCTTACATTCTACTTAGATTTTCATATTCTTCCATCGACTCTTCTAAATATTCCAACAATAAATAAGTAATACACATAAAATAATAATAACAAATTAAATATAAAGCCCCTGTTTCACGATCAATTCACTACAAGAAGTTAATATAATCTGCGGTCGCAGATTCTAAAGATTTCACGAAAAATTTTACTTTTTTTATGACGTTTTATAAAAACGTTGCAAATTTATAATACTGTTTATGACGTTTTTTATATTAATACGTCGCAAAATAAAAAGAGCTTGTTTAATTAATGACCTAAAACAAATATAAGCATAACACTGTAAGAGAGAGGCGGTTCAGCGACTGAGCAGCAGCTGGCATACAGTGAGACCAATGAAAGGAGATTTTGATTTTCGGCGGCCGGCGAAAGTAGAGAAACTGGAAGAGAGAGAGATGGGGAAGAAAGCAAAAAGCTTAAGAAAGGGAAAGAAAGCATGGAGAGCTAATATAAGCACCGAAGACATAGATGATTTTCTCGAAAATCCACAAAGTACGCTCTCTCCGACAGCTCTCTTTCCCACGTCTCTAACGATTCCCTCTTCTTCGTTGACAAATCCAAAGGTTGTTTCCTTATAAAATTTAGAAAACTTTTTCTTCTATTAATGTTTTGGGATTTTTTTAGTTCATTTTTTGTTATGTTGTTAATTGGCTTATGTTAGATGGTGCGGTGCCCGTGCTGGTGCTTGTGCAGTTGAGAGTCACAATCAAAGGAAGAGGAGGAGGTGCCGGTGCTACCTTTGAAGTTTCAGAACTTTGGATAGCTTCAAGTTCTAGGGTTTTCAAAGCTACCCAGTTCAATTTCCTCTCTTCCCCTTTATCTCGTGCTCTCTGCCTCTGGTGCCTAATTCCTCCGTTTCTTGTACGAATTTATTCGTGGGTATGTTTCTTTTTTTAATTTGGATTTCTTATTTCTGTATTCACTTCTCTTTAGCCCTGGTTTAGATTGAAGGAAAGCAAGAGGAAAGAAAGGAAGAGAATTGAACTTCTCTTGGTTTCCACCATTTGGACAAAAATAAGCAAAGGGAAAGTGAGAAAATGGAGAAGAAACTAAGGAAAATTTGGGCCAAATATATTTCCCATCAAATTGGCGAGAAAGAAGGAGAAATCTAAGAAAAGAGAATCTTAATATATGTAAATTACCATAGTATCCTTATTTAACTCAACAAAAGGATAAACAAGTTCCATAATAGGGTATAAAGGTCTCAATTTTTTTTTGTCCAATATAAATTTCAATCCCCTCCTTTGATAAATTAGGAAAGCAAATAAAGGAAAAGAAGTCTCATTTCTCTTTCATTCTTTTCTCCTCTTTTTTCCTCAATATTTTATTTCCTTTCCCTTGTGTAAGTAAGGATTCAAACAAAGGCTTAATTCTGCCTATGTTCTGGTCAGTCATTGGAAAACTGTTGAGCTTAAGTTTGGATGAAGAACGATTTTTTTCATGCATTGCTGCTGTTGTCAAATTGTAAAGTTGTTTTTTCTTCTATTAATTTTGAGTTTATTTTAGTTTCTTGGGCTGCTGAGAAGAAAGAGTATTGATGCCCATTTGAAGTTTCTTAAGAGCTATTGCTGGGTTTTCTCGTTTTGTTGAAGTTGTGAGTTCCTTTGGTACTTGATTGACAGTGAAACTAGTATTCTTTTTATTTGAGGTTTTGGTTTCTGGGTTTTGATATTTGCTCATGATATATGAAGTTATGAGTTCCGCAACGTTTGTTGTGACGTTTTTTAAACGTCACAGAATACATTTTATGACGTTTTTTAGACATTCTGCGACGTTTTAAAAACGTCGCAAAGTGCCTTGTTTTGTTGTAGTGATTATTTTGGAAAATATTCAAATACGATACAAATTATTTCCAAAGTATGCAAATGATGTATATGAAAATTTTATATTTTTTAGTATGTTGTTTGGTTTTTATGTAAGTTATCTTATTTTACTTTGTTTATTGGATAATATTTGATCTTGGGATAAGATTTGTCATTAGATTAAGGACATTTCAAGCAAAAGCATAAAGAAAAATATATTTTTTAATACACAAGTTCTAGCACTCACTCATATCTCAAATCATACCAAACATGAACCTTATGTAGATGAAGACATTGTTGGAATTATGCTCATGACCCAATCATTATGTAATAGATTGAACATTTTTTGTTTTATGATTATTAACTTTGTTTAATAACATGACAAATGATTATATTATCATATTATGTTTAGTGTTCCATTCAAAAAATATTATGTTTAGTGTTTTTATACTAATATGATAAGTCCTTGATTAAATTTATACGCTTGCCATCATAATGGAGATTATGATAATGAGAGTCAAGTCTTTAGGGTTTAATATAAAAGTGTTTTTGATCATAAGATCATCAAATAAGGACTTTAATGATCCGATCAGATTAATACGTATGTAATAGTATCTATTGGATGGATATTAGTAGATCTCATTTACTAAGTTACATATATAAATGATGCATATGGAGATATGATCATTGAACTAACCAAACTAAGAATTCCCAATGGTTAATATTACCTATGAACTATCAAGTGAGATATTCACGCAAGGATTTAAATGTATTTTTTTCCTTTGACCTGAGATCATCATAGTAATCAATAGGTCACTTATAATGTTTTGATGTTAGACACCTAGTGTGTAAAAATGCTAGTTGAACGGTTATTTGATATAATTAAGTATCTATCTGATTAGTGGTGAGTCAAGATGGGATCTATTGACTCTAGGTAATGAGTTTGAGCTCTATGTTGTCATTGATCTTAATGGTTATTTCAAGACCTTAGCCAAGGAGATTGAATGAGTGAGGAAAAGGATTTTTTTAAGTCATTCACCAATCATTAATGATCGACATGTAACATAGTTGATTATCTAATAGGGTTTAACAGTTATGTTAGTAGTGTGCCCTAGGCCAATGGACATATGCGACTTTTGTACTGACATTATGACTTATTAATAATACATTATGAGGTATTCTTTCTATATATGCATGTATATCATTTATGTAATGTGATTTACGTTCCATGAATAATATTAGGCTTATGTTATCAAGTATGTGACTTGATAGTAAAACCATAAGCATTATAATACTATTCTAAACTGCCCTGGTTGATCGTTATTGGTGGAACAATAATGAATTAAGGCTAGTATGTGTTCTGATTGATGATCACGTTTTTATGATCATAGATATAAGTTATCAAATCAGAAACATATATATATGTTAGAGAACATATATTGGACTGACCCACAGAGAGAACACTACATGGTTTCATGGCATTAGTGATTCTCAATATGGTTTGACTTTACTCCTCTGACCTGAAGTCATCATGGTTCCCTACATGAGGAATTCAATGTTTTGACATTAGACTAAGTTATTTTTAACCGAAGAATAAGAAGTCTTATGTTGGACATTAAATGAATCATGTGGAGAGATGTGAATGACGTAGATGGGATTTGTATCTCTCTTAAATGAGAGAGATATCATTTGGGCCTTTTGACAAGTAATGTTGGGTCCCAATTCCTTTTCTTTGGTAAATAAGTTGTTTCATTTTATTTTGAGGTTTAGATTGATTTTTAGTGCTTAGGTAATGATTATGAATTGAAAGGATTTAGTTACATTAGAGTTTTAATAAGGTGTTAGATTTTAAAAAAGAATAAGATGTTGTAAGGGCAAATTAGGAAGTTTGTATATGTTTTTAAGGCTTAAGGATTATAAAGATGGGCTTTTAGTCCTTTGAAATGCCATTAAATGCAGATTAATGAGGGAAGCCCATAATTTTCGTGAATGAAGAGTGAAGCTACGAAGTTTTCATGTATAAGGAAGGACTTGCAAGAGTGTAACCGTATGAGTGAAGAGATAAGCCATGAAATTTCAAGGAAAATGAGTGACTTGATAAAAACTACGTAGTTTTGAGGGCTTAGGTTATAAGTTAGAAAGAAATCCCCTAAGTCAAAGTCTTTAGATAGAAACTCACGAAACATACAAACTAAAAGAGTGGGAGAGGAGACTTTCAGCCAAGATAAGGAGAAGAAGAAGAAGAAGAAGAGAAGTAAGAGCTTAGGTTTTTAAGCTTGAGAAAGGAGGGTTTAAAGAGTTTTATGCAAGAAGAAAGTGAAAGGAAGAGTTGAAGTTTTCCTTAGAAGCAAAAGCCATTGTCGTGGGTTAATTCCTAAGGTAAGGGTTTTCGAAATTATTTGATTTATTTAGGTAGGTTTTGGTTTAAATAGCTTAGAAAAGTTATGGGTAAAGTTAGATAGGTTAAATTCCATGCTTTCATATCCTTAGAAATGTCCAATTTTTATATCCTAAGTTAAATTGGGATTATTGTGCTTAATGAAGGTGAAGTGAGGCAATTGGAGTTAGAGGAAGAACCAATTGACCAATCCTAGAGTTAAAGGAATTAAGGTGGGTGATTTCTTAATACTTGAGATAATAAGCATATTAAAGTTTTTATAATAAATGCAAACTAATGTTTTCCAATGACTTAGAATGTTTGTATGAATTACTCTTTGTGATGTTTTTCACTTGTATGTGATGTTCTTTGATTATGAGTTTATGTTGGAATGATTTGTTTAATGGTTTGTTAAATGAAAATGATAAGAATTGGTGATTTCGGAAAAAGA
>JANZXV010000008.1:30707480-30725854 GCA_027576455.1 Erythroxylum roigii
CAGTAGTATGATCACATCATAATTTCCTTCATGCTATGTCATATATCATGGACTTCATTAATTCGATTAAAGATCCAAATCAATTCATAAACATTGTTCATGAATATCAAATTAATGAATTATGCCTTTCTTTATTTATTCATAAAGTCTACACACGACTTTTGAATAAAATGCGCTAAAGGGGATTGCCTTTAGGGCACAATTAAACAGAACCGACCTTGAATAAGTCGACTTATGCAATGTACAAGTCGACTTGTCGGTGCTGGACATGTGTAAGTCGACTTATCTACTGAACAAGTCGACTTGCACACGACTTATACTTACAACTTATGCCCAAAAAGTTTTGGGAATCTCCCATTTTCTTTAGCATCAAATCCATTACATCTTAGACATTGCAAAAATTTTGGAGTTAATAAGTTTGTGAACCCAAAGATCACAATAAACCATTTCATCAAGTCATTGTTGATATAACTTATAGAGGCTTAAGAATGGACGTCAAGTTGAGCGTGCTTGGTGGATGTCTTGGGTAAACGTACAACGAGTTCCTGCCTCTCATGTGCCACCAAACTTGAGGTTGATGAATTGGCCAGGGAGAACGTCAGAGGTTCCAAGTGTTTGAATCTTTATTATCCCCATCCGCAATGTTCCTTTCATTACCTCTGGCGGACACTGAAATGTGAAGTGCGGTAGTCAGAAACTGAACTGGCAGCTGTTGTAAGGGACAGAAAATCGCCATGTGATCAAGTTGATGCAGGTTTTGAAGTGCAGCACTGACTCACTATTCCCGTAAACCTATTTGCAATCATCTTATAATCATCATGAAAAAATGAAGAAAAACATCCCTCCCTGCATTGTCGTTGATGACATTGGAATGACTATGAAGTCTTTATCGATTTGCATCCTGAGTAGGGTGATTAGATTTAAGGAGAAAAATGGCCGAGGTTGTTTGGCAGCAGGATGAACAGAGACAAGGATTGGTGGATGACAACCTAACCAGGGTTGTCCCCCTACAGATATTTTACAACTTAATCGCCTCACGTTCACTTTAATTAATGTCCTCTCCAAAATTGTCCCCCTAAAAAACATAAAATGGCGAGTAATATAGAAAATCAATCCAAAAATTAGAAAAAAATGATTAATAAAAATAAAAAATGGTTATCCAAATTTACATCCAACATATTATCTTTTATAGAATGAATTAAAAAATTATATTTTCTTTTGAAAGTAAATATTGACTTAGAAAATGTCCTCTTTAGTATAAGTACTTCCACAATAAATTTTCTTATGTCATTTTTTAAAATTTAAATTTTTTATTTTGATGATAATATGTTTATTATATTTTATTAAATCTCATTTTATTAAAAAAAATTAATATGCATATGTGAAGTACTTCCTAAGATTCATAATAAGTGTCGTTTTAGAAGAATGCACACTTATTAAGAAAGTTAATGAAATGTCTGATATACCTTATTAATTACATGTTAAAATGTTTTGAAAATATAATCTGTGTAATTAAGATGTAAGAAAAATTAAAAGTTAATTTTAGAAGTAAAATTATAAACATGCATACAAAATCAAGAATGACACTTATTTTAAATAATTAAAATGTTTCTAAAACGACACTTATTATAAATAAAAGAGAGTAGTATTTTCATATCGACGTCATCTCTGCCTCTTTTTCTTTGTCCGTTTGCAACTGGATTAAATACATACGATCCTCGAGATCCTAAAACCAAATGACCAAAAGAAATAATAACAAAATTTTAAAAAATATTTAATTATAACTATACACAAATACATATTTGATAACTAACCGAATGCAGCCCTTCCCTTCACTAAATATCTCCGAGTTCCCAACCAAACTTCCGTTTTGTCTAATCCTCAGACACCAAAAGAGAAGGAAAAGGGAAAGAGAAGCTATGTTCGAAGAATCAATGTCTGCGATATCCTCAATCTGGGCTTCAGTGAACAGTTGGTTCACTCCCACTGTCCTCTTTGTCCTCCTCAATATTGTGATCGGAACTATCGCCATTACATCCCGCTTGGCCACCAACAATAAGCCCACCGACCACCATGAAAACCAATCTCAAGCTCAACAACCCCATGCCCGCCCCCAACTTGGCAGAACACCATCCATGTTACAGACACTCAAATCTATCAACTTCTACAGTTACAGATCTCAAGAACCCACCACAATTAACAATGAACGGCCTTCTGCGGAGCTTGACTCCCATCTCATTGCTTCTCAAGAACCTCTTTCACAAGAATACCACCGCCAACAACCGCCCCTCACTAGATCTCCTTCCATGCTGCAACGACTCAGGTCCATTAATCTCTACAATTACTTGACCCCAGAACAGAAAACCCACGAATCATACGCCCATTTGAGTGCTACACAACCAATTTATCAAGAGCAAGGAGCAGCACAAGATAGTGACCATGAAGAGGAAAAAAGTGAGCAAATCCGAGAAGAAGAAGAAGAAGAAGAAGAAGAAGAAGAAGAAGAAGAAGAGACCATGGAAGATGTTTACAGGAAGCTCCAAAGTAATAATAATGTCAGCAGGTGTAAATCCGACACAAAGCCTGAGTCTGGCGAGATACCCAAGAAGCTACCAAAGAAAATGAAGAAATCAGCAAGTGCTAGGTCAGCTTTTGGTCATTTTGAAGAAGATGAAGTTGTGGAGTCTCGTCGGCCGGCCACCGTCAGAGAGGGGAAGGCTAAAGTGACGGAGGTTGATGATGCTGAGGTGGATGCCAAGGCTGATGATTTCATTAACAAGTTTAAACATCAACTGAAGTTGCAGAGACTCGACTCCATTATCAGGTACAAGGACATGATAAGCAGAGGGAGCGGACGGTAATTGCTAGTGGTGGGGTGATTTTCACAATTCTTTCAGCTTCTTTTCATTTTTTTCACGGTATGTTGAAGATAGATATGTCCTTTGTCATGTTTTTAAATTCTTATATTGTTGCTATAATGTTATTGTTCATTTGAGTTTTATCTTAAGTTGTCGGTTGCGGACCATGATAGTATCTTTCTTGGTAAAATTGTTGTTTTCTGCTTAAGAAAACGAATGATTGAGTAAGAAAGCAGAGAAAAACTGGTTCAATTGGGGCTGTTTGGTCAAAGGGAGTCGGGGATACTGGGACCTTGAAGGGTACACAAAAAAGTACGATAATTAACTAGTTAAAATAATACCTTTGAGCAGACTATTAATTAATTAAAGTTAGATTGTAAATTACTAAAGTGTTTGGTAGATTATCGTAGAATAATACGAGAACCTTGTAATTATTAGTAAGTTACTGGTATGATAATCGAGACATAAAATCCTTCTTTTTATAGGTACAACACTTCAGCTTTTCTTTTAGGAACCTTACACTTTCACAACTCTTTTTTTTCCTTTTGAAACAATAGTCGCAACTGTACTTATACTCTTTCTCTATTAAATTTTAATTTTACAGCGGAATTGTTTTATACAGTCATAGACTGTCTTAAACTTTCTGCTACAAAAGATTCCTAGAAGAGGCAAGTGTAGAGTATACTTGTCTTTATATAATGACTAAACTTTCAGGAGAAGGAGAACTTAGAGAGAATGAAAAACACCCAAATTAATACTCATTGAAATCAAACGATGAAGTTCTGCCTACTTAGGGTCCGTTTGGTTGAGCTTTTATCAGTACAACTTTAAAAGAGAAAATAGTTTTAAGTACAATCCTATGCCTGGACAAAACAAAACCAACATCATTCTTATACCGAAGAAACATACCCCAGAAACTATAGCTGATCTTTGACCCATTTCGCTGAGTAACGTCACTGACCGTATCATCTGCAAAGTACTAGCCAACAGATTGAAACAGGTTTTACCTCATATCATTTCTGATACGCAGAGTGCCTTTATCCCTAATCGGCTCATTACCAATAACATTATTGTGGCGTACGAGCTGTTTCACTATATCAAACGGAAAACTCAAGGTAAGGTTGGCTCTCTCGCACTCAAGACTGACATGAGTAAGGCTTATGATCGAATAGAGTGGGCATATCTGCGGCAGATCATGCTGCAGTTGGGATTTCATGAATCATGGGTTTCAAAGGTCATGAACATAGTAACATCGGTGGCTTACTATTTTGTCCGAGGTAGCGAAGAATACGGGCCTTTGATCCCTAATAGAGGCTTGCTTCAAGGAGACCCGTTGTCTCCATATTTGTTCCTCATTTATGCAGAAGGTTTATCTGCAAGCTTACACAAAGCACAGTCACAAGGACGTATTCATGGGACGGTTATTGCAAGAGGCGCTGCTCCAGTATCTTACTTATTTTTTGCCGACGATGCCATTTTTTTTGCTCGAGCTACAGCGGAAGAGGTGACTGAGTTACAAACTATCTTGCGCCTTTACGAAAATGCATTGGGTCAACAAATTAACCTTTGCAAATCAGGTATCTCTTTTACTCCTAATACTCTCCCTACTATGAAGGAATTAATCTGCCAAACTTTGGGGGTTGAAGAACTAGCAGGTCATACCAATTATCTAGGCATGCCGTCTGTTATGGGAAGGGGTAAGCGGCAAGTATTTCATTATGTGACAGAAAAACTTACCAAGAGGCTACACGGATGGAAGGCTAAGGTGTTGTCCAAAGCTGGGAAAGATGTCTTATTATAGACTGTTGCACAAGCTATGCCTAATTATCTGATGTCTCTTTTTTTACTACCACTGTCTACTTGTCAAGAGCTGGAGAATTTGATGAACGACTTCTTCTGGCATAATGGTGGACGAGACATCAGAGGTCTACGATGGTTACAATGGAAGAAGCTCACCGTACCAAAAATTTATAGAGGATTGGGTTATCGAGATTTTAGGCATTTCAATCTTGCTCTTTTGGCAAAGCAAGGCTGGAGGCTCCTTAAATACCCAAATTCGATCACCGCAAACGTACTTAAAACCAGATACTTTCAAATTGCGGATTTTCTTTCAGCAGACCTGGGCAATAACCTTAGCCAAATTTGGAGGAGTATCCACCAGGCCAAATCTATTCTACTTCAAGGATGTCGTAGAAGGGTCGGCAATGGGCACGATATCCATATCTGGCGCGATCCCTGGCTCATGGATGATGGCGACCCATTTATACAATCAGATTCTACGGACGATGTTGAATACATAGCTGATCTCATTGAGGATCATTGATGGAATGAAGCAAGAATCAGACGCAACTTTACTCCACGAGAGGCAGATTTGATTTTACAGATCCCGCTTAGCTTTTCACGGCGCAAGGATGATTGGTTGTGGCTGTTTAACAATCAAGGTGAGTATAGAGTTAAAGAAGGGTATAGACTGGCTATGGAAGCTGTGAATGTAGAGTTTCGAGACACAGGTTTCGCATGGGAGAAGATCTGACAATTACACATTCCAGAACAAAGACACAACAGGAGGAGACTTGCATGATTTTATGGAGCTTATGGACTTATCGAAATGAACTTATCTGGCAGCAAAAAACTAAGGACCCCTCATCAATTTTCCGCAGAGCCACCACGTCATTAGTAGAATGGAAGACTGCACAGCATAGGCGAACCAACTCCTCAATCAAACTTCCATCCATAAATCCATCCAAGTGGCAAGCACCCCAACCGAATCACTTTAAATGCAATGTCGATGTGGCACTGTTATCCTCTGGTTGTTTTGGTTTAGGAATGGTGATCCGTGACTGCAACGGACTCCACTATGCGGGCAAGTTAATGATTTTAACGGGATGGAGGGATCCTCAACTCGGTGAAGCATTATATTTTAGGGAGGCACTAAGCTGGATAAAAGGGCTTTCTTATGTTCCTATTTGCATGGAAACGGATTGTCAAATCATTACTCAATTCTTGACATACACACATAATTTTCCATCTTATTTTTCAATGATTATTGAGGATTGTAAAGCTCTTCTTCAATAGCATCAGTTTATTTCCACTGCTTTTGTTAAGAGATCAACGAATCAGGTTGCTCATACGATTGCTAGGGCGGCCAATTCTATGTCTGACTCTGAATGGGGGGTATGCCCTTCTCATTTTCTGTATGACGTTTTATCTTTAGACATGAATAATATGCGCTGAGCGCACATGCCAACGTTTCAAAAAAAAAACACCTTTCACAAAGTTATTTGAAAAAACAAACAACTTTCTAAAAAGTAAACAATATGATGATAAGAAGGAACACAGGGGTTTGTAAGCCACAAAGATTATCTTTCATTAAAAGACTCAGAAAGGAAAACATTTAAAAAAGAAGTCTCACTTTAGAGTATTAAAGAGAGGTCATTGTCATAATCAAATTCATTCATTCGTTAATGTCATGTCGTTGTCAATTTGCTCAAGAATGTGGTCGATATCAGTTGTAGTCCAAACAGAAGGCCATGGGCTAGAAATAGAAACGGGGTTTTGAATAGGGCTTGATGGTGCGCTGGAAGCTATAGACTTGTGATATGTAGGGCAAGGAACTTCACCAGCCCGAATGTTGATAACATTAGAGGGAGCCACCGATGTCCAATGATCTCTCCATTTCTTTGGGGAAAGATTGTCAAAAGTAAACCAGGGTTCTAAGGAAGCTTAGTCTATGCAACTAGTTGAGCTGGTGTTGGTTGTGGTATTGATGCAGGTTTGAAAGGTTCAGTACTTGTGGATTCTGCTTTACTTATATATAGTTCAGCTTTAGTAAGCTTAGGCATAGTCATCATAACTTGTGCTAAGTCTGATAGATCAGCTAGCTGTGCTGAAAAATTAAAAGACGGTTTAGAGATCTATTCAGATGATGACTCAAAAATTGTTGCAGAGATTTTAAACGTTAGGGCAGAGACTTCATAACAAACTTCTGAATTATCTGATTGAGCAGAGAAATTTTTTGCAACTGGTGTAGGTGTAAGAGTTGTTATGAACTCTATCAGAGGCGCTTTATCCTTCCCAGTAGAGGTGGAAGGTTGAGACTTCGGTAGAGAAGTAGGAGGTGCATGAATCTGTAACGGTTTACTCCACTGATTAACTAGTTCAAGTTTAGTATATGAAGGTGATGACTCAGGAACTTGTTTAGGCTTTGACTTGATTTTGGATTTTTGGTTTTAGCTTGAGTTGCCTAAGGATGGATATGATGTCTGATCAACAGATAGTTGAACATGAAGACCTTTGAATAGTCAGCTTTGTTTGGATACGTCTGATACAGAGAAGGAGTGTATACTAGCTGTGTTTTTGGAAATACTATAGAGGATGAGCCATATACAGTCTTGGACTGTGCATATTGCATATCAGCTTCCATGCGTTGCACAATTCCTTGTATCTTCTTGAGTTATTTAGCTTTGACGTCAAAGTTAGGTCCGAAATACTGAGTAGCAATATAATGTCGAAGATCAACGTCAAGTTGCTAAATCTGAGTTTTGTATGAGTGGTACAGTTATTGGATCTGTTTAGAGACGACGTCAACTTTATGTTGAGTAGCATGAGTCCATTGACTGATTCCATCTAACTTGGAATCAATTCTTCTAAGGACTTTATTCTATGCTATTGCATTTAATGTCAACTAGTTAAGAGCTTCATCAGAAGAATTTGAGACAAGTGCTCTTTGTGAAGCAATTCCTGTAGCTTGAATATAAGGGTTAGAGATAACCCTAGTTGTTTCATCTGTACTCCTATGTAGAGAAGGAAACTCTTCTTCGTATGACTTAACCATTATACAAGCTATAAGAGTAGGAGTAATGACATGATTGTTAGCTTAGGCTGACAAATAGAAGATTTCAGCATCTCACAAAGAGATCTAGGTCTGAATCTATCTGTGGGTAAACTACTAGATTTGCTGGAATCTGCATCATCCTTATGTGGATGATACTATTGAGAAGGTATACAATGAGGTTTAGACTTTTTTTTTTCCTCCTTCATCTGGCATATCACTCATTATCGTCATCACTGTCTGACACAGGGTTAAGACAGAATTCACAGTTAGGTTCAGACATAGATGGGTCAACATCTCATACAAAGTGTCCACGATGATAACTTACATAGACTGGATCTCCATTAGATTTAAAATAATAGATATGAGGGTCAGATTTACCTTCCGTATGAGAAAATACAGGTTGAATCAGAAATATAGCACCAGATGTAGAAGGTCCAGATGAATTTTCATTGGGCTTTGCATAGATGGACTTTACCATTCCATCTTTTAATGTCTTTAGAATTCGAGGAGTGATTGTATGAAAAGAGTGTCGATTAGATTCATGAAACACCTTCTGGTAGTTAGTGATCCATTCAGTAGGCATCAGCTTTTCAAGCTCTATAGTTGGTAATTGCTTTGGGATCTAAATGATAGTAGTTTGATCATTTGAACGATCAACAACCATATAAAGGGCATCCGAAGTAGAATTTTAAAAGTTGAGGTCCAAAGCATGATTCTACAGATGATAGATCATCTAGTGATGTAAGGTAGTCATGATGGTTGTAGGATCTTATTCTACTCCAGTGATCTGAATCTAAACTTGCAGTCTTTTAGATAAAGTGAGATCATCCAACCTGCTGTTGAAATCAGATGCTATTGTCATAATGACACTTCTATTGTTGAGAGTAGTCAACAAGATACCAATCAAAACATTTTGGTACGTTGTGTAAGTATTGTCTAAAAGAGATATCCTGGCTATAGAAGGTATTCCCTTTCTTCTATGAAGTGTGAGAACAAGGCGTATAGCTCCTACATGTAGATGTGTATGGTTGTGTTCTCTCCAGAGAGAGATAAGCTCCTTTGGTATCTTAAGCTTTACGTATTGTTATGTTGTAGTAGATCTAAGACCGCATTGTTCCAATCTAGAACTCTGGATTATTTCTTTGACTTTTAGTCTAGATGTAGAGAAAATAACGTATACTTTTTGTCCAAGAACGATCACAAGAATAACTACTGTAAGGACTCAACAAAGATAAAGAAGACTCACAAACACGATTTTCTACATGAACATGGGTAATTGCAACTAGATTTTCAATACGATTAGACAAAATACGCTTAACACTAAAAGATAGATTAGATACGGACAAAGTTGAAGATAGATAAATAGAGTTATTTGGTAGTGTTTCCATAATTGTTGAGCTCTCTCCTTACTCACTTTTATCAGGAGATAATGTTACCGTTGGTCAAGACACGAAAGATGACTCTAATACTAATGTCTGAAATTTCTACAATAATTTTTGAGTTATCATCCAATCATACTCTAAACTGACTTCTAATTTCAGTTATCTGAATTGAAGATGTGTTTGGCTGTGATTCACACGGGACATTTAATTAATTCAATAAACTATAATAAGAAAATAATCACTGTCACCATCACCTTAAATTATATTTCTTTTAGTAGATTTAACTACCCACTTTTTGTGGTGAAGATTGAGTTACGTTACTGTCACAAATATCGAAATGAGACTATATTTTAATAATATTTATTTGCACTAAACCTAGCTCATCTTGTCGGTAGGGAATCCGCCACTATAAAGTGATTAAGATTGACTCCAAATTTCTACGCCTACCATTAACAGCAATTCAATCATAAATGGGTGACAAAACGAAACCCTGTCACTCAACGTGGTGGACCATGTTTTTTCTTTTCGATTTTCTAACTTTGTTTAACAAAAGTACAACCCCAGTAATTCTAAACCATAACCAAGGATTAGTTATCTGTCTTGTTGACGGTCCAAGAGATTTTTTTTTCATGACATTTACAGTTTTATATTTCTCGTCGCTTTGGATGATATTGAATGTCGTGATATTATCGGAAAATAATAGATCTTCGGTTTCAAGGTTCATTTTTTTTGGAAATGTTCATATTCCCTTCTTATAAAGCTCAACATTGATGTTTCTTTGGCTGCCTCTACAAGAATTGCTACAGGTGAAGATTTGATTTATGATCATAATGATCGCTGAAAATATGAGTTTGTTTTCAAAACGGTTCGTTGTTTTATTCTTCGTGCTGAGTTATGGGCTCTTTATTATGGTATTCAACTCACTTATAATCTTGCCTATTTAAATGTTCTTGTAAAAAGTGATAATAAGATTGCTGTTAGGATATTGACCGGTAGTGTTCAAGCAAATTCAGGTTGTTTGTCTCTTGTTGACAGAATTCTAGACTTACTGAAGCTCTTTAATAATGTGAAACTCACTCACATTTACAGAGAAGGGAACTTTGCTACTGACTCCCTTTACTATCTTGCCTTTAATTTTCCTCCTAACTTTCATATTTTGGAAAAAATTTTCCTAGTGTTGGTAGATGAATTGATCATAATTTAATAGGAGTATTTTATGTTAGGTAATTTTTTTACTTTTGTGCACTTTGCCCACCTTTTCCTTAAAAAAAAGTATTGGTCGTAAATTACTAAGTAAAATTTGTAAATACTAAAAGTTTGAAGAATAAATTTTAAAAGTCAAATCTTAATTAAAGAAGATGTTGAAGCTATCTGCCTCCGCCTTCTTCTTAATTTGGGTTAGGTCACCCGTCAGTCATGAAAGTCTAAGCTCAAAGTAATGACTTCGTGCCGACCACTCGCAAAGTATATAATATATGAAATAATACGGTGGCTTCTTCAAACGTCTGAAGTTGTCTTGATGGCTATCTAGTCTTGTATAATTTATTGCATATCTATATGAAGATCTCTTCGGCTTATTACATTAATTTATTGTTGCAATTGTTTTACTTTATTCTGACTTTTTTTTGGCTTATTATTTTCATTTTTATAGATATAGATAAATAGAAGAAAATTTGAGTTTTTTTTTTTCATAATTCAAACTCTTAAAAAAGATTTGATGATCTGATTTGAATTTATGTGAGATTGATTCTTAGTATGAAGAATCATATTATTTGTTTATATTGTAATAAACATTTGAAAGGTCAAAAAATCTTCAAATTAAAAAAATATTTAGTTAAGATAAAAAATGATATAAAGCTTTTATAAGAAAATTAGTCATGATGTTAAATAATATATGCAAATTTTACTTGAAAATTATCAAAATTAGAAAGAAAGAAGGTAAAGACTAAACTGCGAAATTGGTAGGAAACGTTCTTTTTATAGTAGTCAAGATGATAGTAACAATGTTAAAGACATAATTCTTATCCAACTAGAAGTGATTGTTGTAACTAAACTAAGGAAAAGATGAAGAAAGGTATCCAAATTTTTTACACCATAAACAACTCTTAATGCTTAACATTCAATTCGTAGCATACTATAATCTAAAGAAGCAACTCACAATATGGATATAGAAATAACTAGATAGTGGTATGATGTAGATGTTTCATTTAATATTGCTCAATTTTATTATTACCAGTCTATGGTGGATGATATTGCCTCCTATGATCATATATATAAAGTTCCTTCAATTGATAACTATAGAAATAATCTTCTAAGTAGCTCTATTTATAAAATAGAAAATTATTTGTATCAATGAAGAATGACTTGGGCATCTTATAAGTGTTCAATTATGTGTGTTGGTTAGATAAATAGAAAACAAGAGCCTATTATTAATTTTTGTTTATTTTGTAAAGGGGATGGTTTTTTTTAAAGCCATTGGTGCATCTGGCCTTAGATAATGATATTCTATTAGAGATGTTTAATGACATTGTGAATGAAATTGAATCTTAAAACATTAGATGGTCCATCACTAACAATGACGTTACTTAAAAAATGGTTGAAAAAAAGTTGCAAAGTAGGTATAGTTCTTTCTATTGGACTCCTTATGCTGCATATTATATGATGCTAAAAAATATAGAAGATGTTAGATACTTTCCTATCATTAATAAAATTATAAAGAAAGAAAGAACAATAGTTAAGTTCATCTATACTCATAAACAAGTTCTGAATTTAATGAGAAAGGATTATATCAATGGTAAGAATTTGTGTCATCTTGCCATACAATATTTGCAACTAATTTCTTATTACTTTACTGTTTTTTTTAATGAAGAAGTTAAGACAAATGATTATAAGTAATAAGTGAGTTGCTTCTCATTATTCTAGGTTTAATGTTAGAATGGTGATTTCTAAGATTATACTTGAAGATCATAAATTTTGGTCTTAGTGTTAATTTGTCATCCAAGTTCGTAAGCGCTTAGTAAGAATGCCTCTTCTGATTGATAGTGATAAAAAGGTAACAATGAGTTACTTTTATGATGTCGTAGAAAGGGCAAATAAAGTAATCAAGCCAATCTAAAAAACATGTCTTCCTTGTATACACTTTACCTTGCAATCATCAATGAAAGATGAAAAACAAAAATTTTCTCTCTATTGTTTACTATTGGGAAATTTATGAATTTGAGTGTCTATTTAAGACTAGGCTTTACAAAGAAAGATGAAGTTAACATAAAAATACTATTAACTATTCCTATAGTTATTTCACATAAGATAATGCAAAATCTCTTTAGCTCACAAATAAAGGTATACAAGGATGCGTGCGGTGAGATGCTCATTGCATTACATCAAAGAGAAAAACTTAATTCAAATATATATTTCTTCATTTTTTCCTTTTTTAAAATTAAATCATTATTTTATTTTAATTATAACATTATTTTTGTTATCTTACAATTACTTGATAGGACTAATTTAGAAGTGGTGTTCTAAGAATTGCAGAAGTTTGCAATTCGAGTTCTTAGTCCATGTGTGTGTGTAAATAGTTGTGAAAGGAATTGGAGCAAATTTGAATCAATTCATTAAAAAAATAAATAGATTGAAACCAAAAAGATTAAATCATTTGATATTTATTCTATATAACTTGAAACTTTAAGAAAGATATGTTATTATCATTATTAAGTTGAATATAATTTTTTAATAATTTAATTCCATTTGTTTACTAGGACTTTTAATAAAACAAGTATTTTTATAAATCTAATTCACCTTGATCATATCAATCTTTTAGCGAGTTAGGTTTATAAGGAATTATGTTTTATAGTTGAGAATGACTTAAATGATATTCTTAGATAAAAAACTATCGACATTTTATTTGGTGTAATAAGTTTAAATGATAGTAATGATGAGACTTTCAATAATGAGAACTTCTTACCAAATTAAAATTGACGGCAATCTAATTTGAGTGGATATATCATTACATGAAGTTTAAGGTTTTATATTATATACTTTTAACTATAAGTATTTTTGTTTTAAGTTTTACTTTTACTTTGTTGTGTTCCTCGACATGAACTCGTTTGTTATGCTTATAGACCTATATTATTCTTCTTATATAATGTTTTGACTTTTGATGTATTCAATTGTAATATTTTAAGAGAGGACTTCAAGATCTACAACTTATGAAAACCCCGAGAAGATATTTTAATGTCTAGAGGGTCAAATTTTCAAGTTTCTATAAGTGACTTGTAAAAGTCCGTTTAACAGACATGGATGTCCGCCTAGCGGGAACTCGAGGGTACTATTTTTACAGTCCTCAGGATAGGAAGGTATTTGTGTCAACAAATCTTACCTTCTTAGAGGAAGAGTTTGTAAAAAATCACAAAGAAAGAAGTACTTTGTATTATTTATAGTTTTATTTATATATGAGAATTAAATAAATTATTGCTTATATGAGAAATATGTGAAAAGTAATATTGATAGGAACAAAGAGATTATTGTTATATAAAATTTATATTATTATGATTTTTGAGACAAAATTGAAATAAAGTTAAAGGCTATATACAGAATATGTTAGAGGGTTATTTTATAATTTTATAAAATTTACTGACTATTTTATAATTCTAAAAATTACTCGCTCGAATGGTAATGTTGAAAGATATAAAGTTAGACTTGTTACCAAAAGTTACACTAAGAAAGATGATATTAATTATAAGGAGACTTTTTCAGTACCATATCTTATCCTAACCAAATCTAGTACCTATTTCGATATGGTATTTGTAACAATGATCTTGGAAATATAAAAAATATTTAAAAATATATATATTGTCATACAACAAACAATGATATCGATATTGGTTGAATTTAGTTATAGATATAACAATTGATATTTTATATTCATTTAGAATTATTGTTCATTTTAATGGGAAATATTATAAATAATACTTAACAGAATCAATGAATAACAAAATATTATTAAATGTGAGTTTATTAAATGAATTAAAAAAGAATTTATTTTTCCTCTTTTTCATCAAAGTCAAAATTAAAGTCAGCACACCCAGTGCACAAGGTTCTCTGCTTTGTGAGAGTTTGATGAAGGATATAGTGTATATAATCTTTTCCTTGTATTTTACAAAGAGGTTGTTTCTATAACCTTACGGGCACAAAGAAACAACTTTACCGGTTATTCCAAGACTCAACATCTATTTTTCCTCTTCTTCATATAGGATTTAAATTCAGAAAACTAAAATAATAAAATTATTTAAATCAAACTTTTAAAGTGGCAAATAATAACAATAGTATAAACAAGGGGAAAAAAAGTCCAGGGGAATGAGAACTCAATACCAAGGAAGAATTTATAGAATTACAGGAATAGGACATTCAACCTTAGCCCCGTATGAATAAATATGGTTAAAAATAAAATGGTTAAATTTGGACCTTAACCTGACCGGAGGTAAAAAAATATTGTCCTTCGAAACAATAAAAGTAACAATCTTAGCTTCATTATTCTAAACCTTTCTATATTTCTCAATTTATAGAAGGCTTTAGGAGCACTATCTCGCTATCCTATCAACTCTTTGTTGGATACAAGTTATTAACTTTTAATCTTGCTAGCTTTAACTTTCTTTGTCCTCTCTTCCTCATCTTTCATTAACCAAACTGTTTTATTGTTTCTTTTTTGAAAAAATTCCAAGGGTGGAACTCATCGAAAGCCTTGTTGCTCTTCTGTAGTGGTTTCCTTTTCTCCTGCGCAATTTTTTTATGTCATTCTTTACTTGGTAGCTTCTGATTCTGGAGCTAGCTAACCCAAAAGCTGTTCTTTTACTATTCATTTCCATCTTAGAAAGCTCTCCCCTAATAATTGGTCCGCCCTTCCCGGTAAAGCCTAAGGAAGAGTGTTAAATCCGCGTGTTGAGACCCCGCGAGGTGGTCTAAATGATAAGATTTTGTGGTGAAAGGTGGTAGGAAACGAGAATCCTTATGATATCAAGAGATATATTCATCATCTAAAAAGCAATGGAGAGTTAGTGATCTCATCATCAATTGGTCAAAGATGGGTAAAAACACAATTCGAACATGATACAAGCTAGAGTATTCTTATTTTAATGTTTCAAATATGTTTTATTTAGATTCTCATGCGATGTTGAAATGATCGATGAAGCTCTTTGAGCTTGGACCTTGAACAAGACAACAACCGCAATTAAGAGATTAGGATATATAAAATATTAAAGTTAGTTAGAAAAATAATTGTGAATCTCACTTGGAAGAATTACCAGATTCAATCAATATTTCCTATGGGTGGAAACCAAATCAAAAGCAAGAATAGAAGAGTTGGAAAGTATCAAAAACATCTTTGAGATAAGCGAGTTTTTTTAGATTAGAACTAATAAATCTAAGGAACCTATCTATACCTTTGATAAAGAAGATTCAATATTTAAGTTTAGTTTTGGTGCAAATTCAAGACCAAATAAATTTAAATGAGATCCTAACCTATTAGAGAGATTATAATGAATTTTAAATAATAGTGAGAGCAATTATTTTAAATAAATAGTGAAAATAAATAAATACATGATTAGCTTCCTATTCTTATTTAGTTGTTGTGAATTATAATCAACTACTTGCTTTCTTACATTTATGTTGTATTGAGTAGTAAATTATCTTTAGTTAGTATACTTGATACTAAGTATTAGTGAACCAAATTTCTTGGACATAGGTTATGTTTGAGAAGATTTCTCAAAGATTGAAAGAAAAGTTACATTTCCATTATACAATCCTGCTATAATATCTAATGAAGATTTTAATGTCAAAGTTTGAGAGATATGTCAATGTCATATAGGTGACAAGATATAATGAAATTTAAAATTAACTATTGTCTCAAAAAATTTCAAGGCAACATGTAAGATAGATGTCAAGACATAATAGTATAATGCAAATGGTTAGATAAAGAGAGCTATAAGGTATAATATCCTTAGAGAATTATTTCTCTCAATTTAACCTACTAATAAAATAAATAACAACTAAAATTAAAGGCGTTTGCTAAGATATGATAAAAGTTACTCTTAGAAGAAGATAATTGTATAAATTTTCTAGACAATACTAGAAATGATAGAGATCATTTATATTTATTATTCATTCCTTTAAGTATATGATATTAAATTTGTATCCAATACTACCACAATATCCATGACATGATAAGAAATAGATTTTTGAATAAAAGTAGTTGATCTAAATATATATATATAATTTGTATGTGATAGATCAAGAGTGACTCATTCTTAAAATAAGTGTCAAGAATACAAAGTTAGATAACTGAGACTATCATATTATACTATATTTGTTAAATTGTGTTAAGTCAATTATAATGCACATATTTTGGACTTAATGTTTATTGATTTATGAAATTGGTATTTATAAATTAATGAAATTATTTGTTAAATGTTCGCAGGTGGTTATCAATACCAAAAAGACGAAAAAGGATCGAAAAGAGGAAAAATAAGGACAGAATCCCAAATCCACCTATTTCCAGAATTTATTTCCAAGTGAAACATAATCGCCAAGATCGTCTGGACTTCTACCTAAAGTGGAACACCACCTAATCTGGACATTATCTACCCAAGATAAAGGGAGATTGAATTAAAGTAGGATTAAAAGATTGATTGCCATATGTACATGGGTGGAGGGTTGCAAATGGACTATCGCACATGATCGTTATTTTTATTCTTCCAACAGTGCCGCATGGAAACCTCTCTTTGGGGGGCTGCCGCAATCATCGTTTTATTATTCTCTTCATTGACATCGCATATCCCATTCTCCAAAAGGTTGCCGCAACATTGATTTGTTTTGATTTGCTGATTTGCTTCATTGCCGCACCTGTCTATTTCCCTTGGCCCACGCATCTTGATCTCCTTCTTGCTTATCATTATTCAAACAGCATCATCAATTAGTCTCTTCTCTTGATGGGCTGCCGCACTCTTCTCACGTTGCTGAGTCCTCCACTATAACATCGCCTACTCTCATCCTTTAGTTGCCACAATTGATTTCCTTCTTAATTCACAGCACAACAGATCATCGAATCCTTCTTACTCTTGGCTGGCGAAATTGTTTTAATTTATTTCCACAGTTTATTTCTTTTGCACTTTTCAATTAGTTTATTCATAGGCTTAGATACTTTAGTTAATTTAATTTTCTAGTTTATTTGCTTTTCAATTTCTGCATAAATTTTAATTAGGGATTTTTGTTAATTTTATTAAAGACCAGTTATGGAGTTTGTTTATTTTATTATTTCTTTTGATTTCAATTTAATTATGGTTTCGATTTATGATTTTTCCTTTTATTTTAATTGTAGTGACAAAAACCCCCCTTTTTATTTTTGTTTGAACTAGCTAACCGCTACTACATTAACTTGTTTTATCGAAAGTGATTTCTTTTATATTTGGTTGCTGGCGACAGCATCACCAAACTCATGATTTATATATCTTTTGTATTTTGGGATTTTAAGATGTTAATGTATTGGGGATTGAAATGCCCACTAAAGCTTTGCAAAACTCTTATCTTTTGATGCAAATGGAATAAGATTGCACTTTGCTCATGACTTCCTCTCAAGTTTATACATTGCATTTTTCAAGTTTGCATAAGGAAAAAGTTCAAGTTCGGACGTCAAGGGAAGATCTGGATTAACCTAAGCTGATTTAGGCAAATGTGCCTTCTAGAAAGTTATAGAACTTTCTTCTAGTTTTCCACCAACTTATAGTAGGTAATTTTTTGACATTGGAGTCCAAAATTATGGTCCTTGGAGGGGAGATGCTTAAGAGTAACAAGTGATATCGTCTGCAAAGACGTATCGTCTGTGATGACGTCATATCGTTTGTAAAGATGTATCATCTGTGATGACATCACATCGTCTGTGATGATGTCATACCATCTATGATAACCTCATATTGTCTGTAAGGATGTTTCGTCTGTAAGGGCGTATCATCTGTGATGACATAACATTGTCTGTGACGACATCATATCGTTTGTAAAGATGTATCATCTATAGAGACGTATCGTCTGTGTTGTTGCTGCATCATCTTAAGTTGACTTTGCTTCGTCTTAAGTTGACTCCGCTTCGTCTTAAGAGTTGCATCGTCTTAAGTTGACTTTGTAGGAAAATCCCGGTGCAAGTATCACATACTTGCGGTGCGGAAAACAAAAATTTTTATTCCGGGACGTTCCCGAAAGCCAGGATCCATGTGTCTATATCAAGAATCAAACCATAACGACCAAAGTAGACCGTCT